>LOND01029269.1:23306-46602 GCA_014220965.1 Paragonimus kellicotti
CGAATTATCATATGTGAACGCACAACCACTTTCGCTTGTGAGTGATGATCTAGTGGTGTTCGTTAACGGTGTCCGATTTCCCCCTTCCTGTTCAATTTTGTCATGGACGACATTCTGGAGGATGCAGCCTGATCCACAGTACCTTTTATTTAGGCTTATGACACGGAATACGAGAAAAACTGCTTCCTGAGGTGTGCCTTTGGCGAAGTTAAAAATACGTATTATCAGAGTACAAGTTTGGTACATGAGAGTCAACTTCCTTCCGGCTGATTGCATGTCTGGTAAATTCGTCGGGCGTCCTGTTGACTGTTGTTATATTAACCAATCTTATTTCTTTCTCGTTGTTGCCTGCAACGTAACTATGCCATGTTCTTCAGATGTGATTTCTTGCTAACTTAGATATTTTAATATTGGGCTTTGAAATATCTTAAGTGGGAAACATTCATGTGCTTTGCATGTAAATTCGCTTGTGTTGTTCTTGTGCATTTAACACTTGGTGCTGCACACATTTCTCTAGCCACAGTTGCAGCCTGCCCTTATCTGTAGTTCTAACGTCTATCTTTTACGCTACTTATGTGGTTGGCAGTAGTAAAAGTACAGTATTTTTTGGACGTACCGGTACGCTGGAAATCCAACGACGGTTACAAGCAACGGAACTATCCCGACCGCATTTGTATTAGTGTTTTCTAATTGGAAGCTAGAGATGAGCTCATTTACCACGGAATTCGGTTGCGAAAAGACCGGTTTTGAAGAGAAGAGCTGATTTTTGCCGATTTGGCGAACTGCAAAAGTACGCCCGCTGATCGTGGCCGATTCCTAACGTGACAATATAAATGCTGTAAGTCAAGATGCCGTCTTTGGCAGTACAAGTGGTTATCAAACGAATACTGTGGTGCTTCTTAACCGCGAATGTAATGACTGGTTGTTGAATCGACCGTATTTTCGTAATAGCTGGAATGCCGTCACTTTACCTGCCGTCGATGTGGTTTTGAGTCTGCTGTGGCACTGGTTGCGAAAATTTTTGTTTACTGTCAACGTTGTTTCGTTGCGCACATTAAAAAACAGTATTAACTTCCTTAACTTGAACGATCCAGCAGGTGTCTCTTTGAACAAGTCTCCCACAATACCAGTGAAGATAAGGAGGATTTTATCATTTTCAGCCGGAGGTATTGATATCGCACGGTCACTAAACGCTATTCAGGTTTTATCTGCTTGTTTTCTGATTCCCGGTAATCGTTCTGTCTTATCCTAGCTTTATTCAGTGTCTCGCGAGTCATTTCCACGTTTCTGTAGCAATGACATTGTCCGTCCCACAAAGTTTATCATTAGTATGGCTGTTTCTATGGATTACGTCCAAGACGGTCTTCTTTCATTTATGCCCCGAAAGAAGAGACCGTCCACGTACAACTGCCGATCAGTAACTAAACATGGTCGCATGACGAGACCTTTAAACAAGATTGTCCGTTGCAGCAAGTTGTGAAAATTGAACATCGTTGTTTGACGTGAACTAACTGGCGAAAGATTCGAGCAAAACATTGCACATTCCAAAATTATCTATCACGAGAATATTGCAATTGAAATTTCCCGTGCCAATAAAGGTTGTGTTTCCACAGGCTAGTTGAAATATTTGAGAACTTCATGTAAACATAGGTTTACAAATGTGAACGTGTTCTCAGTTATAGAGATTTTATTTGTTCTTCTCGATTGGTCTTCCCTGTGGACATTGTACATATGCTGCGATGAACTAACAATGATGGATGAACGAATGTGTTTGTCTGAAATAGGTTTCTTGTCGGCTAGCGATGGGGCGTGCTAAATGTCTCCGACAGTGTTGTTTAAATTTGAGAATTTTTGAATTTTTTTTATTCTTATTGTTTCTTGGCCAGTTTTCATATTGGTTTATTTCTTTCTATTCCGAGTAATTCTGTGAACAGCGGCCCTCAACTAACTTGCTAACCCATATTCTGACGTTTTGCAGGCTTCGTTGATTTAAGTTGTCCGCTGTCCTCTGACACCAATCTACAACTTTTCACATTCTTAGATCGACTGTTATTTGCGCTCAGGAATGACTGGCTGATGGGGTATTCACTTTCAGCTAAACTTCCTGTGTCTGTTAAACGATCGTGACTTGTCTTATGTAATTCATTCAATAATTCTACAACCATTTGTGATAACTGGTGAGTAGTAGGAGATTATGGTTTTACATAAGTTGAACCTCATTCACGATTGATCACAGCTGTGTCATTTCCATATACACTACGGTCTAAATTTAGGATAGCTGGATACCTTGTAATTCCAACAATACATGCCGATAATTTGCATGAGTATCATTTATGCTGAGTTCAAGAAATCGGTTGATATTGTGGAGACCTCGGTCAAAACGTCATATCGAGTTCAGGTCGCGGCTCGGATAGTTTCATTGCGTCAAGAAACACACATGAGCTATTTTTAATGCGGGTAAAATGGGATAATGAAAATGCCATTCCTTTCTTAAAAATCGTGAGAGTATCAGCCGATTCTTAGGCTTATTGCCTTACTTATCATCTTTGTAAATTTCACACATTGACCCATGGATCAGCTTTTTGTTTGCTTCGCCGTTTTGGGTTTTTCGTACGTCGCCCACAGCGACGGACTCATATCATTGATCGATCGCCCAACTCGACGGCAGGGTTAATTATGAAGCTAATCGGAACTAACTGTCCGCGTCATGTTCGCATTCACTACTGTTCGGCCTATCTAACTCAAGCATCCGGAGGTAGGTTGCACTAACAGCAAACGCGTCCCTTCGCGTTGCCGGTTTCTTATTGGCCCGATCTGCCCAAATGGACGTCCGTGCAAAGAAATTTGATTTCCCTGCTACATACCATAGGTACATGGAGGCGTTCATTTTATGTAGTTTCGTTTCTTCTGTTTCTGTTAAATAGCTAGGTGAACCGCCAGAACCAGGTTCGAAACGGAAGGCCAAACGCTTAGAGAATTACTTGTCCCGGAAGAAGGTTAGTGTGCAATTTGTTTAGTGATTGATTTGTCGATTACCAGGTTCGCCGAGAGCTTCGAAAGAATTATAAATCTCGTCGGAAAGCACAGCGGGATTTGTTGCTGCAAGAGTCCAGTCTGATCGAATGTGACCCATCTTCAACAAAGAAAGTTGATTCAAAACCTCTCTCTAGAAAAGCCCTTAGTCATGTACCGTGTATGGCAGAATCCCCTTGTACGACGAAAGTTGTCATCGATTGTTCCTTTGATCATCTGATGTCATTCAAGGATATCTGTAAACTTGCCAATCAGGTTGGTTTTTATATTCACGTGTTTTGGTTAGGCTGTTTAATCTTTCCGTTACTTATTTGTTAGTCTTGTTTATCTTGTGTATCAGTTTATCGGTAACGTTCCACTGCTATTGATATTAAACCCCCAAGAAACAGCATCTTTCATTTCTGCGTACGGTTTGCATAACTTCTTATTTAGCATTTGTAGGCACTGCCTGAAAGCGACTTGAAAGTACATAAAAAAATTTCATCAACAGAAATTCATATGCAATCTTCAAAGAGCTATCAGAACAGAGTGACAACAAGTATCTGAAGGATCTCGAGCTCATTTTTGATAATTTTATTCCCGTCGCCTCCGATGTACTCACCCGTCACTAAACGAGCGGTCCCCTGACGAATCTAACTGTTAGAGGAACAAGTGGGTTCTTGACCTAACTTCAAACATGTTTATAATATCCTCACTTTATGTTGGTCTTCGAAGCATTGACGGTTCTTTTGAACGTTTACCGATGTAATATTTTTGTCTTAAAGCTCCGTCTTTCCTTCAGAAAATTAATTTGCACTATGTGAGTTATTTCGAGTTTCTAGCAGCGGGCTAGGCGTTTTGTATGCCTTTGTCTCGATCGCTCCACATTGTGTACAATTTTTCAGTCTTTTAAAACCTTCCTGTTTGGTTTCATTTGCTCCTCAACTAATCTGTTGTTTTGTGTTAAATGTTACCTCAATGTTCTGCGTTTCGCGAACAACCGCGTTAATGGGTAGACATAATCCCCACGCACGACAGCAAGTGGTAGTTGGTAGCGCGCTGATTCTTCTCAAAGTACTCAATTCAACAATTCGGTTGCTACTATCATACAAGACAACGATACCCTTTGCACTTTTTGTCTCACAGTTTCCAACATGAACATTTCTAAGTGCGTGTTACGGATTCAGCTTGCTTCTTTAGCACACTACAAGCTGATTTCTTGTCCATAACAGTCGCATGGATGGTGTGTCAAGACATTATCCGCCGCGTTTTCAGGTTGGCGCTTAGTCGCAATATATTTTGTGAACCATACATCCAACCTTTTTTTTAGACAAGTATGTATATATGCCGACTACCGACCTCTTTTCATTAAATTCATCTGGACCGAAATAGTTCACTATGAGACGTGAGATTTTTAGGGCCGTTTCCTCTTTCCGTTCTTCTTCTACCCCAGGTTAATCCGGAACCCGTTTTTAATGATCGAGGTTGATTTCAAACCTGTGTTAGGCGTTGAAAAATACGATTGTTTACACGTTGTCTTCAAATCTACTGGTTTCACTTCGGTCGGATGTACCAACAACATATGCTTTGTCTCCAACTACCCAAACATGATGCTGTTGGAGTATACCCCTTTTTTTCTTCAGCGGTCTGAGGTACCCCAGTGCACTCTAAACATCCGGTTTGATATTTCATTTTTTATTGTCCGTGTAATTATTCGTTCCGGACAACACATCTAGTAACTACTCGGCACGCCGTTTTCATACAAAGGCCTCATCTACCGTACTGTTCGCAGTTACACGCGTTTTTGTGATATTTTTTTTGCTTCAGGTAGCCAACTGTTATGCTTTCAATCGTCGTTTGACCATACCGGTACAGCTATATGTGACTGGATTGAAACGCCCCAGTCCACCAACGATAACCGGTAGCATCTTGGAGCCATCGACTACACGACTTCTTGACCGTTTAAGATTAGCCGGTTGCGAGAATTGGGATATTCACTTACGTGATGTGAGTTTGTTCCTGTGCAATTCGGTACAATTACGGTTTATGGTGGTTAATCATCAATATATACTACTGGTGTGTTTATTTCGACAGTGGTGACGTTGTTCTTTGATTCGGATTAATTTCGCGTGCTGTTATACAGGATGGCACCGAGGGTGTTTTACAAACCGGTTTGTTAGGTTGAGGGTACTTAATCGCGTATTTGGACAAGTGCACACATAAACGCCGGAGGAAAACCAACAAGTCAGTGTGGTGAGGAAGAAGAGAACGTCCGCGTGCGACACGTCAGTGAGTTCCGGTCGGTTTTATAACGGTCTTCGCTGGCTGCTGTGACGATTCGCATTGACTCGGCTCAGTGTTTTTCTTTACTCCGCCGGGCACACTGGGCATACACCCTCCTACTGTCGTGCACCTCAGTTTTCGATCTACTGGCGTGTTCTGCAGCCGAGTAATCCGGTTTTCTTTGTAAAGGTTAAGTTTTGTACGGTGGGCTAAATTCCGTATATTAATCAGTTGGTACCGGCATCTGAATGATGGAGCCGGCGGACGTTCATAAAGTAAAGTTAATTGTGTTGGGTTATTCAGACGTGTTTACGAAGTACATGCCATGAATTCAAAGGTCGCCATCCTGGGAATCAAAAGCTAACAGCTGTGAAATTAATGCATTTAAAGTAGGGACTCCTGAAAACTGATTCTTTTGATAAGACTGATTATATCTGTTATTACCGGTCACAAAGGAAGATTTGGTGGATACTGTGTTTTAGTCATTTCAACCAAATGTGCTTAAGCAAATAAAAAGTGATTCACGATAGTGAAACATAAAATCGTACTACTGAGTACTCGCGAGCAAGACGAATCTATACACATAACAGTCTTGCGAATGTACCACAATTTTCCCCTTTAAAATATCTCGTTTTTTTAATGAGCTAGGCGTCACTTTAGAATCGCCGAACTTGTTCAGTCCAAAGAAAGAAGTAGTGCGAACAGAGAAAGACAGTGTGTGAGAGAGACAGAGAGTAAATATGTTCATTTTCGTGAACATAGCCTCGCATCTAGTGTACACCGTGAGCGAGCGCTGGTCTAATTGGGTTAGAATGTCTGTTAAATTGAACTGTCGCATAGTTTTTAAATTGCCCAACCACTTTGACTTAAGTGAATAAGTTACGAAAAGAAGTTGGTAAACCACATTATGTAGCATTTGAAAGGGCTGTGGTGTATTGGTAAAGAAGCAACATTGTTAAAACAATTACCCCGCATTACGCCCTTCGTTTCCTATGCATTTTCAAACACGTCTTTTCATACTCGGATGAACCTTTTTTGGATGTTTTGAACGATGTTGTTATATCCTCCTCTAGGTTAGCCATGAAATGGGGTTGCGGACGGTAAACCACGGACTTTAATCTCCTCCCTAGGAAAAAATCTACCAGTCTAATCAGGCCACCTTAAAGGCCACTCAACAAGTCCACCCCTGCCAACCCACCGCAGATAAAGCTTTTGTTACAAACACGACCTAATAGATTTCGCATAATGAGCTCAAGCACTATCCTGTTGAATGTGCAATCGACTTCGTAATCTAATTCCTGGGGATGTGGATAAAAACATCCATCTCTTAGTATGATCTGCGTTTTTTCGACGGCTATCTGAGTTATCATGGTAGTACATGTAAGTTTACTTGTATTTTACCCACAAGGCACATGCATGCAGAAACAAGGTTTTTATCTCAGTGCTGTCATACGAAACACGTTTTTCGATGTCCCAAAATGACCAAACTTGTTGAGCTTTCAAACATTTTTGAGGAGACTAAACCATGACCTGGCGTGACGACTTGCACATTTCATAGGTCCCGTAGGCGAAATTAAACGGTGTGTTTGTCACGCCAACAGAATTACCCTCGTTAGACAAGCCAGCGTCAGAAGTCTGACAAACGGCAATCTCGAGCTGACTGTTCACTGTTAAACTGGACTGTTGAACTGCACCTGGATGTTCGCCAGCCTCTAACGGATAGTGCACTCCGCACTTCACTATGCTGCTTTGCAAATCAGATCCTTGATCAGAGAGGCATGGTGAGAACCTGTAATTCAACTAGCCTCTTTTAGGTAGTCTGCAATCTACAATGTAACCATGAGGTGTGCATAATTAATAACTCTGCTCTATTAACTACAGACTTACGTGCGATTCGCCATGTTGATTCATCGTGCACACAGCTCTCCATTCCACTAACCTTCTTCAGTTTGTTTCTTTGTTTTCTGCAGGCCGCTGTTTGTATGACTGCCGCTGTGTTTGCTGACACGAATGTTGCTGTGGATGCTTGTACGATTATTGATATAACTGCCATTTGTTGTCACTCTACTTGTGACGAACGCAAAATCCCAACCTCTTGTCCTCGCAGCACAACCACTTTTTCAAACGTATTCATATCAAGCTTAATACTGCTACTGTTCTTCCGTGGCCTTGCACGTTTTTTAAACCAGCGTCTTTCAGTATGCTTACGGGACAATGGGTTGAATTTGTCCGTACCTTAGAAATCCTCGCCATAGATGTATTACTTCTCGGAAATGTGTATTCATGAATTTTGCTGTGCAGTCCGACTCACGCCCTCATCTACTTCTGATGCAATGTTTCGTCTATATCCCTCCGGAGACTCTGAAGCAGTGGCTTCTCTTCAGGCAGGTGTTTATGTGGTTTTGACCAACGGGATCGAAGCCTTTCTGTTGTACCGAGTCACAGCTGTTATTTGGCTAGTGATGTTCTTGTCTTACATTAGATCACATGTAGTATCGGTTAGCCAATTCTTGCTGGATGTTACCTGAAGATCATGAAGATTCATGAACTTTTGTGGATAATTGTGTGTACTTTCTCGCTGAAGTATGAAACAGCTGTAATAATCAACTTTAGCTGCTTATTCGATTGACCTCCTGTCTCACTTTCGAGAAAGTAAACTTTAACTATTCGTGCATATGTCAGACAATATAGTCTGCTACTAATTTTCAATATAGAATGTGCATTGGGCAAAAAGACCAAATGTGGTCTGTATAATCGGGGAAGAAAACGTTGAACCAACAAGCAACATTCACTGCATTGTGTTGGACACAATCAACCACTCATATATGGTGTTCAATTCTGCCGGTCATCTGATCATCTGTTTAGCCGTAAGATGTTGGATACTTTCTAGTCCTAAATCTATTACGTGGTCAATTGCTCTTGTCATGAGTGTCGTTTTCCTATTTTAAAAAATCGTTTAGAGTTTCAAGTTATGCGTTTCTCCCTTATTCAATTCGTGAGGATTGCAGCAGGTCGTATTGCGAGGTGCTAATATTTCATTGCGATCTCGTCGACCGCTTGACAAAATCAACCTGAATGTCTGCATCAGGGGCATGACAACAGCGATTGAACGGAAAAATGGGAGGGATCAAAACGTCATGACGAAAACTAACTTATTGCATAGGCTGTTGTGAACGAAACACCGTTTGTGGGCACGTGAGCAACAGGATTTTGCCGACCAACACGAGTTTGAGGTTGGTGTCTTCAATCTTGCAATACATAAGTTGATCAGATCAATGTAACAGTCTTTTGTCAAGACATGTTTAGGAGCTGGTAACGCTGGGTTTCCCGTTTGGTTCTCTGTTTGGCTGCTTGCTCATTTGTGAGGAGGTATTCGGTCATCTGCTGAGGCCGACGCATCTCTTTAATGAACGCTGTCGTAATTGCAAACGTACTGATAACAAACTTAGGTATTTCATCTAAACTTCGTATTTGTGAGTAAAACAAGTGATATTTGTGTAAATGTGCTAATACGTTCCCATTAAATGCTCATCTAAGTCCATTTGTGTTAGCGCCACGCTCACTGAGTTACATCTCTTCATCGCCCTTGTATGTTCCGGCTACCGTAGTCCATTGGTGCCTACTAACGCCGCTTAACTACAAAGATTGTTCGCGTAAGCCCTTGTACGGTGTTAGGACTTCAGTGCGATATATGTGCTTAATGTCTGCTCCACTGCGCTATTGTGATCGTTTTAGTTTAGGTGGATTTGAAGATACCGACTATTACTGGGAAGTCCTCTTGGATTATGCTAACGGACTCAGTGAGCGTAAAATGATGTCAAGAAAATTTAAATTGGAGATGTCATAGCTCAGCAACAACAACAGTGCTCCCAAGTAGTTTTTGTTTCATCTGCCTATTTTGTGTGATTCTAATTACTGTTAATATCTTTTATTGCACCGATTGGATTTTTTTCACCCTTGCATCACGTAACTTCAACTTTCTGATTTTACCAGGAGGATTTTTCCGAACTGTTCGATCAATCGTCCGTTGTGTATCTGTGTGCAGAGTCCCAACATATTCTTCCCGACACCTTCACTGCATCCAAAGCTGACACTATTTCTCCTGCTGATGTGTTTGTCATCGGTGGCCTGGTGGATCACAACCATCGTCCAGGCTACTGTTATCAACAGGTCACAAATCGAGGTTATCGAACCGCTCGATTACCAATCAAGGAATCGGGTATTCTAGTGCACGGTCGGTTGGTACTCAGCACATTACAGGTTTTCACAGCTCTTTCTCCCGTGGTTGCCGGCACAAAAACGTGGGTGGAGAGCTTGAATGATACCATCCCGCCAAGGAAAAGAGTGAAGCCGTTATAGTCGCGAACACACTTCAACCCCGTTATAGGCGCAACAGTGCCAAGTGTGTATATAATACATTGTCTTATCTGTTAATCATGTTATTTTTATTATCATCTGAGCAACCGTGGAACCGTTGTGTATGCTTACGAGTAAAATGTTCGGCTTCGGACTTGTCTGGCACAACTGCCATTCTCGCCATAAATTCAAGTAGGGTTGTTATAACACGACCAATATACTCCTGCCTTCCGTTTTCCTTCCGGAATTTCATCTTAATTGTTAGACGACTATTTATTAGAACCTACATTCGTTAGGTCGGATTCAACACTGCTTATTGTTGTACTGGCGCGGATGTCTAGTGGATATTCCGACTCTTAACTTTCCATTTCGACCCTTATTTGGGCTATCTCTGCCTGTAAGTTCCTGTAAGAAAGAAGCCGCTCGTGTGGTTTTGGATTAGAAGTAAACATCAAACGGCAATAATACCATCGATTCAGATTCTTGTCACTATCATTGCAAACTAATCATGAGGTGCATCGCGTCTGCTCAATTAATGGAGTTTATCCGTACCAAGAGTGGCACCTATTCGTTGACTGGCTGAAGAAACCGACTCCGTGTGTTGAGACGGCCCCATCCCGGGAGACCAACTCAACCTAAAGTGGCCAACCGTTTGGTGAACTCCATTTCTCTATGCCAGACGAACATTTGTCCACCTTGCATCTTACGCCAGTCGGCTGCAACATCGGCGAAGAGTGCTCAGTGTGGCAGACGACCAGCTACTACACCTAGTGCATAGCCTAACAGTCTAAGCCTGTGTAAGCATAAGGATTGAAGAAAAGTACTCTGGAGTGGTCCAAATAAGCAAAACTCCTGCGAAGAGGTCCGTTCAAAAGGAGCAGCGTAAGGCTAGATCATTGTTGACTTAGCAGGAATTGTGAACAAACGTCGGTTAGTCCCCCACCTGACTCCGAATGTAGCAAGGGACGTCGCGAGCTAAACACAAACCTATGAGGGGTGCATGTAAGAATCGTGGGACCTACTGGTCCGAATGGAATGAGGAAGAAATATTTATTAGGGAATAGTTGGATGCTGTTTTCTATGCTTCGTGGTTGAAATGACTGACGACAAATGAGGCGATATTTGAAAAAGACGACTCACGCATTTACAGTTTGTCTAGGCGGCTTGACAGATTGGCTGAGTACTTTGAGTAACAGTTCTCCTAGCCTGAGCCAACCCATGCAGCTTTGGATGGTGGAGATATGGTCGTTAATTATGACGTTTCTAGCGACCATTTCTACCTTAGATGACTGAAACACAACAGCCCCCGGGTTCGGACCTTCTTCCTCGAACTCTTGTCAACTATGGTGATGAGGGTTTTTTTTCGAACTGACCGTGCTTTCCCGTTCCACACAGAAGTCTGTAAAAGGCGCCTCATAGCTACCATTTATCAACAACCATTTCCAGGACATCATGAGACAACCACAAAGATACCAGTCTGGTCTCTATCGCACCTAAGATTCTCATAGAACTCGAAAGACCGGCTTCTGAGACAAAAACAACGAAGGAAACGGGCTTACCTTCCGACCTTGTCGAGTGTATATCGACCAGATCTCTCTTTTGCGATTCAACGAAGCACAGACAACTTTTTCTCAACCAACGGTAGTTGTAATTCTGGACTTAGAGACTTCCTCTGACTCAGGTGTCAGACGCATTCACTGGGCATTCTCCGTAATGAAAAAGCCCCAGTGAACCACGAATTTATTGAAATCGCTTCAATTCCAATCTGAACGTAGAGTACGCATGTATGGATAACTGTATCCAGCGTTCTCTACCTAAAGTGTCGTTTGACAAGAGCGCCTGGTCTCTTTTTCGGCTATTCTGAAAAGAGCACTCCGAAGTTTCGGGAATCTCGGAGTGGAGCTTCTGCCCGGTAGTAGGCTGATTGATACTGCGTACGCGAGCGACATCATTTTACTTGATTATTCTGCAGTCCATGCTGAACGGATTGAATGACACAGCTGTATGATATGTCACATCTTCAGTGTGGTGTTAGAAGAGTGGGTTGACACTTATCCGATAATCGTTATCGAGAACGTCGAATTAGTACACTCACCTGGGTTGTAACATCTTAGCAGCTTAACATTGCTGACGAGATGTCCATAAGGATAGGAAAAGTAGATAGGTTGTGGCAATATGATCAGTTTGCGTTCACGGTTGAGTTGCACACAACGGTCTCCACGTGACTCATTGTCATCATGTGTTTTCAGTCGCGCGACTCTAAATATGGTCTAAGATGCGCATCACCGTAATAGCCGATCTCCGTTGTCAGTGCGTCACACCCGGACACTGAGCAAACCACCCAGCCTTCCCTCATTCCGTGTAAGACGAATAAGTTGTGCGTTCATATCGCCAGTAAGCACACTAATGAGTAAAGCAAACAAGCTCGTTTTCCTTGATTCAGCATCACGCTAAATACACAACAATATTACAAGAGAAGAACGTGTGTACTGATTTTCTTTTTCCTTTGGAACCAGTTATGTTGGTCGCACGACCAGTAGGATACTGAGATCAGTCAAAAATGCCATGCTATCGCACCTGGTGGATTCGAATCACTGTCAATGTGACGGACGCATTTCGTCCAATCTACCGAGTTAAAGCCACCCAGTCGAGGGCAGTGAGGCGTAGGATTCTGTCCACAGCTGAAGCTATTGGAATTCGCCTGTACAACCCACCCCTGTGCGCCCAGAAACGTTTCGCCCAGGATTTAGAGGTATCATAACCAGTCTGTCCTCCTGTTAGCATCTCAAGATCAACTCGGCTCTTGATTGCAGTTTGACATTGATTTAAATGACTTCGTTATCTGTCTGTTCACAATTAACACCTCCGTAATGATTCTTATGTAAAATTGACAAATTGTAATGTCAAATTGAAAATCACCCAGCTGTCGCATTCCCATAGACTTTCCAGTCGGCCCCTTTCGAACTGCAGAAGCACTAGACTCGAGTTTCGCTCTCATTAGAGCTCGTCAGTAGTGCATATCCTTGCCATTACCATGTTTTCATGAGCAGGCAACCGTGCTTACCACTGCGCCACTGACCTCACATTACGTAGCGAAGAAGGCGTCCAATAAAGCACAATCTTTATTGTCCAACACGATAGTTACCACGCTACGCATGCGCTCGCGTTTATGAGTCATCATTCCAGTCCACAACACGTCCAGGTTTCCGCTCACACGTCGTGTGCACTTCTGCCCGGTTTACGTGTGTGATCGGCGCCTTCTACCGGGGGGTTTTCCGCCTGCCACTCCTCGTCCGTTAGTCCGATCTTGTTGAGCGATAGCTCGTCCGGTCGCTCGTGTTGTCCACTGTGGGCTTTGACCGTATTCCGCGGCCGTGTCGAGATATTCCTTTGAGTGTTGGAATAACCGCGCCCCCGATCAGGTCATCCATCTATTTTGCCTGCCATGCCTCGCCCGTTGGTCCGATCCAGTCGAGCGATGACTCATCCGGTCGCCCACGTTGTCCCCGATCTGCTCGCTGTGGGCTTTTGGACGGACCTCCCCCCGCGTTGAGGTATTCCGCCAAGTGTTGGAATACTCTCACCTCCCGCTTGATAATCCACCACAAGTAAACACGATCGACATATATGTGAACGCTCAACCACTTTCGCTTGTGAGTAATGATCAGGTTGCCCGATCGTCTCGAGAGGAGACACAGTTACTGTCTGTTAACTCCAATCGATAACCCCGCGATTAGGACTACTCATCAGTAATCTAAAATATCGCCTAGCAGGTTTAATGAGATCGGAGATTTCGACCTGTCTAGGAAGTCCTAATCGCGGGGTTATCGATTGGAGTTAACAGACAGTAACTGTGTCTCCTCTCGAGACGATCGGGCAACCTGATCATTACTCACAAGCGAAAGTGGTTGAGCGTTCACATATGATAATTCGGTCGTGCCTAATGTGAGGTCAATGGCGCAGTGGTAAACACGGTTGCCTCATGAAAGCATGGCCGGAGTTCTAGTCCCGGCAGTGGCAAGGATATGCACTACTGACGAGCTCTAATTAAGACAGCGTCGAGCTTGAGAACGGACCCGTGTGTCCGTGATCACTATTGATCTTTTTGTACAGCTTCGCTATTTTCATTTGATGCCAGCAAAGAGCGAAATAGCAAAAGTTAAACGTCACGGTCAACATCAGTGCCAGGATTCGGATATCCCATTCGATATAGTTACAATTAGTATTAAAAACGGTTAACGATAATCCGTCAGTTTCTTATTGGAATATTAGAATTTGTACATAGAACAGTGAAATGTCTAAACCAGAAGATCGCACATACGGACTAAGCGCGATTACCTGTTCGCTCATAGATTCGGAGAATTGCTCTAACCATCAAGCCACAACAGATCATCTTGAGTCTTGGACAAACGAATCAGTGCAAGATGGACAGAATACTTATATTGACACGTTAGCCCACTATCAATGAGAGCATTTATTCGGGCCTGTCACCCAGAAATAAGTAAGTGAAGAGAAAGCTTTTGCGCACAACATACTCTGGACGTAACACGTGAAACGGATTATCGACTTGTCTGCGAAGTTCTCAACCAAATTCCAAAGATTTCGCAAAAGCACACTTCGTGAATATAAAGGCCGAATGAAGTAAGAATGGTATCAGAAAAGGTCAACAATTTAATGTCACTGTTTTGACTACAGGACGCTCGTGGAGAGGCATGTTCAGTGACTTCCATCTGGTCTTCAATAATCAACTTAATGCTCACAACGCGCCATAGTACACACATTAAATGTTTCACGCTTAGATATCACAGGAGATTTCGGTTGATTAAATATAAAAATGTATCATTCGTTAACGTTGCGCTTTAGTGTTATCTGAAGAGGCGATCGTTCTAAAATTCACGAACAAATTTGTAAGCCCAAGTAATTCACAACATAAAACTGTGAGACGATGTGTACAGCTTGCTAGTGTGCAGAAGATATGCATTTTCCGGTTTCCCCTACCATACTAGAGAGGAATTCGTCTATCAACCTGGCGATGGACCGCACTTTTATGGCACTCAAGAATATCAACATGTCGAGAGATGCAGATCTCAATTGCACTGAAAATTTGCTGCATTTTAGTACGGGAACAATAGATGTAAGGAAGGTACTGTTATGTTGACTTCGAATAGTCGACAAAATGGAACACGTTGCCCTGGCTGGTCCAACTTGGGCGGGGGCACGCAGTTCAACCAGTCGAAGCCGTGCGGAATTTATTCGAAATGAGTTTCGTTGGCGGATGCTCTGGTACGGTATACGTGGTTGGGTTTGATTATCAAAATGCAATGATCACGGTCTAGCTGGGGTCTAATGGGTCACATGCGTTCATCACATAATCTTCCTTTGAAATCGAGTGAGTGTTTATTGCCGGTGACGTTACATGAGGTAAGCTCAGAGGTTCGGGCTGGAACTAACGCAGCACGACATTGCTAATCGCAAAACCCAAGCTGGATGATACGACCCAGAATCCAGTGACACGAACAGTAAGCGAAGTTCTGTTTATTGTTCGCTCTCCGGATCAAAAAATCGTCAACCAGGCAGAAAATAACCTACCGATAGTCCGGATATAAATGTTAGAAGGTAGAGCCAGTACAAAAGCTTATTACAAAAATAAGTCAATGCAAATAAGAAAACAAAAAACCCACAGAGGGATAGTGTACATAGATAATGATGATAATAATTGGGGAAGTAGCATTAGAGTACTAAAGGAAAATGAACATTGCGGTTCAAAACAGTTTTCACAAGTGACGCACTGTTAAATCAATGCGAACTGCCTTCGCCGCCAAAAAAATATTGAAACAAAAAAACGAACGCTCGGATCGGGCAGACGACTTATGTGACTGGGTTTACGGATGGTTCAGCAGGCGACAAGCAGTGACAGGGGGCGTTGTTTAACGGATCATGTGTATATAAGTATTAATCAGAAAGCCCAAAAGCGGAAATCCAGCAAGGATGGTAACCAGATGAGAGAAAAACAATTGGGACTGATGTGAAACTAGCTCCTGAGATTTGTGAGATAGTAGTATCTACAACTTATAGGATGAACTTTTCGATATGGGTGCGATAGAATCCTGTTCAGAAACGGGTGTTCTACGGGGCATAACTGGTCGACGAATTAAGCCTTCGATATGTACCGGAGCAAAACGCGAAGCTTGTTTGCGCAATAGTGATTCATCTGGAGCATAACTGAAACTGTCTTCTTTAACGGATTTGCTGCTCGAAAACCTGCTGCCCGAATGACCCATCCTAGTGGACAGGCTCTCCACAGTGCCACTATGATATATATGAGGACTAGGTGGTTCCATGGTCACACGTCGCCGGCTGGACCAAGTGAGCGTGTGGTTGAGTTTTGACTTGAATGTATTCGGTGAGACAGCAGACTGATTACGCGTTACGGGATTTTGTCGACTGCCAGAGAAGATAAAAACAAATAGTATGACATAGACGATTGGCACTAACAGTTTGACAGTGATCGTAAATTAGTTAATGCGAGCCAAATCACAAGGATGCGAAAATACAATGTAACAAACGACCTGTTTTGCGCATCAAGTGCATTTATAAAGTAAACAGGAGAGACCACGAAGAAAGGCCGTCCGCGACGTTAAAATAGGAATCATGTTGTGGCAAAAAGTTAACACGAGACATATACGTCAGGTTTCTTCAGTTTTCGGTGACAGCAAATTAAAATTTCCTTATATAAATGGGCAGTGTTGCTTTTCATATTGTATATTTTTGAGCAACTTGAGCTAAGATACTTAAAAATCTAATCTCCAACATCCAAACACCGCGATGGCAGTACGTAAACTGCAGTTTTACAAGATAGATCGCCATGAACAATTACCAAAGACAGCAATACACATTAACGATTACCGCTGCCGCTCAACTGCAAAACCAGAAAGGGAAAAAGCAAACCCTATTAGGAAGAACGGGAAAAGAAAAGGAGGAGTGGGGATTTATTTACTAAACAAATGCTTATGCTCAAACATTGAGCAAAAAGATGCCCACGTTTAAAAACAACCGAGCATACGTAAACGACGTTATCAGCAGGAAGAGATTCTGTACAGATGTCATTGCCCCACGTCATTAAGTGCACTTTCTTTCACAAACCAATCAGCCATATATATATATATATATATATATATATTATTATATATATAATATATATATATATATAGGACTAGGACCAAATGGCAGGGGCCAATGGCAAACTATAAGATGAGAAATTAGCGCTCTGCATGAAATTCAACTTGGTGCACAAAACGACGCAGATAAGGGAATGTACAAGAAATATGTCACAGAGGTTGAAGAAACCGCGAACGGTTACTTTTCATTGAGGTCCTGATGGATATATGAATAGAAGGATTAACACCTAGACAGCCACGGACAGGAAAATACTTATTCGCGTCAGCTTATTGAACAAAATGAGCAATACAAATCGAAGATTCAACTGAGACGAGGATAAACCCGCAAAAACCAGAACAATATCAGCGAATGAGACCGAACAGGAGTAGTATTGGATGAGCAGCGAAACAGCAAACTGATGATTGAGTGCCGATAAAATGCAGAGAACGCATTAATTAGACAAACAAGGGAGTGAACGCGTGCAATGTTGAACAATATTGCAAGGAAAGACACGCAACAGTGCTCACACTCACGTTATGGTTCAAGTGACGCTCTATGAGGAACTTACAAAAAGCGCGATAACTTAATATGGAGAAACGTAGTGCGACAGTCTAGGAATGAATAATCGTTTAAAAGGCGAGTAGTAAATGAACAGATACACAATCGCATCGAAATAAACTGTCAAATATGGTGAGCGAAGCTCATAAATATAACATCCAAACTATGAGATAGAGACTTTTACGTAGGAGCTCAAATGCAATCTGGTTCTGGAATTCACATTCGACTGCACTTGGTGTCAAGGTTTTCATTCGTTAAGATTGTTCGATAGTCACTAAGTAGACGATGATCCACAATCGTGGATATGAACACGAGTTACTCTAAATCTAACAATATAGATCCTAAACAAATAACGGGAACCAATCTACATTGTACAGAAAACGCCTCACGATAACAGCAATGTGGCGCATAGCATGAAGTCCGAAGGGTTACTGAACTCATTATTCAACAACATTAGCCCGTTCACTACACAACATTTCATGAACGTTGGTGCGGATCGCAAAGCAGACGTAATCGAATAGCAAAACGGTTACGATTAGATATTCTGTCAGTGCGTAAACTAGTTGGAAGATGGTGGGAACGTGTCCCGATATGGTGATCCTGCCCATCGTATCAATGGGTTAAACCGAAGAGAGTTGGCTCAACAGAAGTGACTCAAATGATACATCCTAGCATGGCAAAAAATATATCAGGTTTCTACGATATTGCTTAAGGGGATACGAAACAAGCCTCAAGTAGTTAACTTAGAACACTGTGCAACTTACCTCAGGTTATTATCTGTGTGAGACAAAACATTATATAGCAAACTTCAAACTGTGCATACACACACTATTGTGTAGGCGATCCCTTCCCAACGATCTAATCTTATTCAGCGATCAAAACAGATAAGCACAATCTTCACTATAAACACTGATGACGCCCGTGAACGCACATACGTTGACAGATATCACATTCATCTACGGTTAGCAGCCACTTAGCAACAAAAAACGTTTCATTAACAAAATTAAACAAAAGGTGCTCCGGTTCCTTGAAGTAAAATTCATGGCTGCTTGTAATACAGCTAACTCAGTCGTCATGTGCATTTCTAGAGACAGCGTGTTTTGCACTTTCTGTCGTGCTTACCACAGGGCGTCTACTGTTTTAGCTGGTAAAAAATACAGTTGTTATTATTATTATCGATAAGTCGGCGAAACTAACAGGTAGGGAATGAGGACAACGGAATCCAAACCGGAATGACAACCGAAACAGATCGTAACGAACCTTACCTGTAAGCGACGTCTATGGTAGAAACTTGTTTTTTTGTTGCTTCAAGTGCCCGGAACATCAGTGATCGTATAGCATTATGCACATCTACAGAGTTAGAAGAAATTCGCCAAGATTAAGCAAACGAGGAAATAAGGCATATATACAATAATGCCTACAAACGCAAATACGCTCAAAAACCACTTTCATATTAAGCAAAATTGTCTATATCAGTAAATCATACGGTGAGCAATATCGTCCCCCAGGAGACAATGTGAGAACATGAGGAGGCGATAATAAAAGGTTGGATAGAAGGTAGACGGGAGAGAAATACTTTACTCACCCAAATATGACGACTTAGGATTTATTCTCAGTAAGCTTTAGCCTGATTTTAAATATTCGAGATGGTTACACTAAAAAGTTATTTCGTTGAATTCAGAACATAAACGCACCACTCTATTTGATTAAATTAACGGGTTTGGTTGTCACGATTCTTACGCTAGTGTCCACATATAACGCACGTTGACTGATAAACTGGTGTATGGAGAAACGAAGGTGCAAAAGCGTCGAGTTCAAAAAAATAAGATGACGCTAAATTGAACAAGTTTGGGAATCACTTGTATATACTAATGAACTTCAGAATAAATTAAAAAAACAGCCGTCCCAAAGGTTGACGAAAAAACCTTAGTATAACTACACGAGCCAACAATCACATAACTCCTGCGACATGACACTAACTTAACAGAAAACCAGCCCCTCCTAACAAAGTTCCTCACCAAAACGAAAAGAACTCAAAACAGTTGATAAAGAGAAGGTAACGCACAAAATAAAACGCAACAACAACGAAAAGGAACGCCGGGCGGACTGTATGAGAGACGGTTAGTCGACTGAATCAACGCTAATCAGTCGTCAGGGTGCAAGACCCACTTTCACTGATTTAGGTCTGCAAGGACAGAAAAAAAACTCAATATGAACCCGAGAGAAAGCTGAAAACGGGCAGAAACCAAGCCTGCAAGGGAGGTTTTGAAATTCTGCCAATTTCAAACCACCAAGATAAACGCACATAAGACTTGACGAAATCAGAATCAGAACCAATCAGCATGAACATAACAAACGGAAAATCAACAGTTGACTATAGTTAACCAATATTAGTATGGGTTAAAAAGAAACAGCCGATCCATTCAGAAGCTAGTGGTAAATGGCTGACCAGACTTGAGGTCAAAAGGTTATTCCATTAAAGCGTATCATCAAATTACATCAACTGTTATGCGCTAATAATGCCGACTAGTTTGGTGCCAAAACTACTGTAAATAATACGCCGAACTAAAACATCTACGCTATAAAAATTCGGAATATTGGTAACCATTTCATGTAGAGCAAATAAGTGTCAGAATAGTAGCAGGTCACTGCACCATAAACTGTTTCTGCACAAATATTAAGGTGGTCACGAAATCCCCATTTATGCAGACGGCACTTAAAAACTATACTCAACGAGAAGGCCTGAGTAACAATAACCCGTGAATGAATCGCTGCCGACCACTAACTAATGTCTTCAAAAAGTTGAGGATAAATGCCCCGTTAACACGAGAAATATGTGGCCCAAAAATCATTATTAGTTCAACGATTGGCGGCACAGAAAAGCACGCGACAGCAAGCAAACAAAGATCATGAAGTGGGACCAAAAGGAAAATGATCACGTTCAAACCAACACTTTACGATTAGTTACTTCCCGTTTTTCAATCAGTAGGCTGATATTGATTCCAGCGCTTAATAGTTATTGGATGAATCGCATCAATCAAATAAACACGAAAAATAATGGGTGTTAATAAGGTCTCCAGACGCTCAATGATTAACAACCGGCATCTTCCTTGTTTGGACGCATCAGACCAAAACGGTCAGTGTGTATAAGACATCTGCACAAAATTCAGCACGAATAAAGTCAAACAATTTTGGCGTCGTGTGTAGCATGTTATTGGTAAACCGGTTAAGAATAACACAACGTTACGAGCAAGTTGTAATACTCTACATTGGTGTGATTTCGATTACAACACTCCTGAGGAAGGCCACCCGAGGTGGTTGAAACGTAGAGTATACAACTTGCTCATAACGTTGTGTTATTCTCGGTCAGGGTGTAGTTCAAAGCATTGTGTTACACCCTAATCTACTCTGGCCAACCCATCCAGCGCCGCTCTTAAGACTGAGAGAAACAGTGCCGAATGTGAACAGCTAAGGTGGTTACATTGTTTCAAAGTCAGCCTCCATAATAGTAGTCATTGTCCACTGCGCTGCAATCACTTAACCAAGAGGAGATTCGTAAGTGATGCATTCACAAAGGAATAGCAAGAAATGTTTTTTTTTACGATGGATTTGTAGCAAACAAGCATTAACGTAACCAAAACGTGCCGCTATCGATGATAACGGTAAAAATGTGAACAGCAAAAGCGTGAATCCTACCGCATACCCCCTTGTGTTAATGCGAAGTAAAACGGATGGTACTCGCGTGATACACAGTTCGCTGGTCAGCACACAATTGACCATTCAAGTCTGTAAGTCTGCTTATCATATATTACCTTAGCAACAGCGGAAACTGAACGTTAGGTGGTTGTAGAACACAGAGACGCAGACTACTTTCCAACGTGCACATGCCGTTCATCTGAAAGACCCTACCGTATCCACTTCCCTCGTAGCTATACCGCAACACCACAAGGAACAGATCACCACAGCAACCATCGAGTCGATAGCTATTCCGCACTCGAAACAACAACAATGCGGCTATGTCCAACTCGATACGAGAGAACAATACAAAGTTTGCTACTTCCGCAATGGACCAGGGTAATGAAACCAAAAGAGCAATGTACCTGAGGGTTCGTCGACAACCCGCCGAACAGCTTCGCGGATTCAAGAACGAACAGTGGGAAAACCGAAGTAAGATGATGCAGGGATACGCTGACCGCCCACAATGAAAGAAGTTACAGAATAAAACAGCACCGATTTTTGGCCCACCCATCCGGTCTACGAAGGCACTGATTGACCTGTACTTTGACATTTTGTGTAACCAACCACAAGACGTCGTGAAAGTTTGGTGCGATCATCCTGGCAGCCCCTTAAACCGTCCAGTTACCGTTGACTAAAAGAGTACTGGCTAAAAATAGCTTATGCTCAGCGCACAGCTGCAACAATCGCCCACCATTATCTGATCGATGTGATGCTATCCCAAACCTACCACCTAAACGAGATTCGGCTTCACCAAGGCGACCGACCTGGGCATTCATATCTCCGGCCAGAACGACTATATCAGAGCCACGTGTCGACCGAAGGAGAGTGGCCAGATCCGAGTAAAATGCGTCCTTGACGCCGATGTCACTACAGTCAGTAGGAGCATAAGCAGACACAATGAATAAATTTCTGAAAGTCTTCGCGTCTAGAGCTGGCCTTAACAGAATCAACCAAGCGGACGGCACAAAGTCTACTGTTAACAGGAATCCAATCTACTAATGCGGCTGCGGCCGTCGTGCTGAGGACTATACCTACTCCAGCCTGACCTGTAACGGCGGCTGTGGAGTCACCCGAAGTGTATAACCAGTATCGGGTAGACAATGCGGATGTTGTTAGTTCCATACGTTGACTACTGTCATGGATTCTAGTCTCCGAGATACAGCAGACATCAACATGCAACGAGTCTAACGTTCGTGCGAGAGCGGCCTGCTGACCTACCTGTTTTAGCGTGCGAACGTTGAAAACACCCATAGTAATTCGCATTCTAGGTCTAAGCAAGGGACAAAGACGATCTGAATTGGATGGTAGAAGACGGGGCTTAGCGATACAATGTCACTTCGATTAGCTACATCTGTTGTGGGACCTGTAGAGTAATCATCAGAAATGAAGGTCGGGAGGGAGCCTGAGAGCTAAATTTGATAGGACAGTGGGGAGGGGTCAGCAGTAGCATGTTTTCGCCTATCCACCCTGCTGTATGCAGCAGATAGGGCGACCCGGTTTATACTGCGAGACGGCCGATGCAGTATGGATTTATTGTTGTGAATATTCATGGTTGTGTGTGGGCTGAGATACTGCCAGGACGCCCAGACCTAGACAGGAGAACGATTAGGGTTCTCAACCAAAGCCTTTGGCTCAAAAGCCTGTACCGCAAGGCAGCGGGTGGGTGGCAGTGTACAAGAACTGGTATTTTTTCAAGAAAAAGATGCCAACCTTCTTCTCAACCCCCAACCTGGAGGACCAGGAGACTGGTTTGTCAGACCTCTACCCATTGGCCTGCCTGGTATGAGTGACTCTATCGGTGTGGTGACCACACCGTCCAGTTTAGCCCAATAGGTCATCGAGATGCGCAAGCCGTCACACCACGTCAAGGTCCAGTCTCGCTGTGACGGCCGTGAATAACCAGCCGCAACGATGTCAAAGCTTCACTTGTTCTCACCCCAGATTTGACAGAAGTGCAGGGAGGTTTTGTACAAGTGCGCAATGGAAAGGTTGCAGGTGAAAATGGATTGCCAGGGGAACTTCTGAAGAATCGTGACCCAATTCTGGAACGTGCTTTGCTTCAGTCGGTTCACTCCATCTGGGACCAGGAATAAGCCCATCAAGATTCCAACGATGCCCTGATCGTACAAGTGTTTAGAGATAGGAGTAGCAAGCAACTCACCGACAGCTATTGGGGTGCTAGTCTGCTGAG
>LOND01029269.1:46702-98702 GCA_014220965.1 Paragonimus kellicotti
TTATTGGTTATCGATCGTTTTCCGGTTCTTCACACAGACAGAATGCCACCGTCCAGCTAGATAGAACACATTCCCCCGATTATCGTTTGCATCTGCTCACTTAACTCTGTTAATTCATCGTTAACGAAGCGGTTTTGGCTAAGAGAAACTTTTATCGCCCTGCCTATGACTAGTCTGTCATTTACAGTATTATCACTTCTCAGTCTACGATCATCACAGGAGGAAATATTTTGGTAACTATTCTCATCAGTCATCATCATCATCATATCAGCCATGAGCCTGACCAAAGGTACTGTGGCTCGGGCTGCCGCTCACCTCAACAGTGACGTGGAATATCCTAGAAGAAAACGTTACTAAGAAGGTTGAAAATTAATAGAAGTCTAAGCAAAAGAACTAGAAATGGTATGAATGCAGGTACGCCATTGACTGCGACACGCCGCCATCTCGGATAGCGTCTCCAACCAGTGGTTTGAGTGATCACGAGGACCCCATCCAGGCAGGCGACACCTACCCACTTTACTCAGTGGAGCAGTCAGGGTTCTCATATTTCGTGACCACGTTGTCGCTTGACCGCCACGTGGTTTTCACCAACTGAAAAAATAAATATAAAATGTTGTGACGTACTCCAAAAGTATATAATGTCCGTATGTAAACGCTCAGTTGCTGCGGAGTACGTGATCCTAACCATCGGGCAGCTTGTGCAACGTGAAGCTAGTTGGCACCGATCGATCGGCGCATCCCGAGCTTCCGGAATACGATCGGCGAAACTGCCGTATTCTTCACGCGTCAGTCCACTAATGTGGTGGCTAACTGCGGAACAACGATGGTCCAAATACTAGGCAAGCTTGTTATAGGCTTCAAATATGCGAGACAGCCACGTCTCCGAACCATAGAGCAAAACAGAACGCACACAAGCATTATATACTCTTCCTTTCAGCGACAATCGAACGTCTTTCCGACGCCACAGATGGCGCAGGCTGGCAAAGGCAACTCGTGCCTTTGTTATCCTCGTTGATATCTCATCAGCAATATTACAAGCTGACGAGATAATGCTACCCAAGTAGGTGAAACTGTCCACAGTTTCAAGCTGATTACCTGCAATAAAGAAAGTAGGAATGGAAATGCCCCAGTCTTGAAGTAACACTTTGCACTTTGAAGGTGCGAAGCGCATTCCATACAAACCAGCCCGGTCATTCACCTTGTTCAACATGGGTACTGCAGGTCGTTCGCAGAGGGCTAAGTAGAACAATGTCGACCGTGCGTACTCCAGCATCGCGTCAAACTTAAGCTCCAGGAAGAAGCCTTCAACACAGTCACTGGGAACTCCACATGAAATGTTCTTCATTAAGTGCACCCTCTAAAATGTCGTCCATGACAAAATTGAACAGGAAAGGGGAAATCGGACACCCTTGACGAACACCACTAGAAGTGATGAACTCCCGAGACAGCTGCCCATAAACCCTCACCCTGCTTGCAGAGTGAGCATACAGTGATCTCAACAGATTCACGTATTTCTCTGGTACTCCCTTGCGAAGAAGACAGTTCCAGAAGAAAACGTTACGAGCAAACTGATCGAAAGCAGGCCTGTTCAGCATCCAAAAGACCAAAAACCGATCGGCTGGCCTATAAGAGTGCCGATGTTTCCAGCATCCGATCGCAAGAAAAAAATTGCTGGTCCAACCGCCCCACCCGCGCCTTACGGAAAATCCTGCCTGTTCTTCACGTATCTGGCTTTCTCTGGGTTTAGTGAGCCGACGTAAAATGAGACCAGTGAGTAACTTGGAAGCAACAGATACCAAGCTGATGCCTCTGTGGCTGTCACATAGACTTCGAGACCCCTTTTTGAAAACGGGAATTACTGTTGACAAGCACCAATCGCGAGGTACCTCTTCAGTCTCCAAATCGTCCGGAAAAGAGTTTAGTCAGTTCTGATATTAGCCTTTCCCCGCCATCCTTGAACAGAGAAGGAGGGATCAGGTCTGGTCCAGGAGCCTTGTTACGCTTCAATAATTTGAAGGCTCGAAGAACCAACTTTCTGCTCCGACGGAGGCGTCCTGGAACAGCAATAAAACCTAACCATTCGGGTCCCGCCGTCCACATTAATCTGTGAAGGCCAGCTTGAAAAAACTTTCTTCCGAAATGTTCGGCCCATCTATCAAGTCGACGCGATTGATTGGTGATAAGTGAACCATCTTTTTCACATATGGTCTCACTTACACCAAATCGACGACCAGTACAACCACGGATCAGGGAAAAAAGCCTTCTACAATTTCCAGATAAAAAGGCACTTTCCATCTCTTTCGACTGTTCGACCAAGTAGTGTCACGGTCCGTGCGAGCGTGTGTTCTTAGTCAGCTTGCGTTTAAGTTCTCGACGGTCGTCATCATATTCAGAACCAGGTGGGATCGAGCGACGCTTGTTCATAAGGTTTATCGACGCGACGGAAATCCAGTTCTGTCGCAAACTGAACAGCTCCTTTCGAACATACCTCTTCACAGCATGATTTCATAGCCGCAGCGATTTGTTCCCAGTGTTCGTTAGGATCTTTCACCTGACTCGAACTGGGCAACTTGTTCACCAACGCCTTCTGGTAAGCATTCTTTACACCCTCATCGCTCGAATACCATTTGGTACTTTGCATTTCTTCTGAAGCAAACTAAACACTCAGACATCATCATACTAGCGGGCGATTTGAATGCCCAGCTTGGTCGGCTTTCCCCGGACGAGAAGCGGCTGGGAGGTATGTTTGGTGTCCGGGCACAACGCACTGACAATGGTGACCGACTGCTGCAGCTGTGTGCCTCCCATGGTCTTTATATTTCGAGCACAGCATTTCAACACAGAAAGAAGCACTGTGTTACATGGAGACCGCCGTGTGCTTCTCAGCCGTGGACGCAGTTGGATCATATAGTAGTCAGTTACAGGTGGCGCCACTCTGTTAAGGACTGTCGTGCCTTTTGGAGCAACCACCTGGACTCGGACCATGCGTGTCTAATTCCAACGATGCCCTGATCGTACAAGTGTTTAGAGATAGGAGTAGCAAGCAACTCACCGACAGCTATTGGGGTGCTAGTCTGCTGAGCTGCGCTAGAAAGGTACTAGCAGGAATTCTGCTGAACCGACTCAATGCGGAAGTTTGAATGTCAATGGTCTCAGAAAGCAATGTGAATTCCGAACGAGATGCAGTACAGCTGACATAGTATTCGCGGCTCGAAAAATCCAGGAAGTGTCAGGAACACAAACTGCCCTTGTATCTCCAGCTACGTACTTTGACGATGCACATGCTTTTATTCTCAGATGATAGTGCGTCATTTGCTCATAGCGGAGGGGAATCTAAATCACTGACCAGAACATCCAGATTTAGTTTGGATATCAACACAGGTAAGCTACATTCATTCATACAGCCTTCATCGGTTGGGGGTGCTTTGCGTGCACCAGGAATTTGCATCAATGGAGACACTGTTGATAACCGTTCAGAATTCTGTCAACTGAGTAACAATCTTCCAAAATATCTGTCCGTGGACGGGGTGCAGTGTAGATTAGAGCTGCTTTCGGACGTCTTGAATAACGCGTCCGGAAAAATCACAGCCTGTTGAATCCTTCTTTCTCGGAGGAAACCTGGGGCACTGTGGCCTTTTATATTTCCTTTTATTCAGCTTCTTTCAACACACCACAAGATGCTAGCAAGTGAAATATCTTACTGCTGTGTTGGATTTGCTTCTCAGAAAGTGTAAGATGCTATATGCACGAACAAAACAATAAACAAATTGTCAGTTGCTGAAAAAGTTAATTCAAACAATGAAGCACAGTCGTTGGCCCCAGTAATGCCGTAAATCGATGGTCAACTGAACTGGTTCAAGGTTTCATGCAGCACATAAAAGAAAGCATAGAGAAAAGAATTATCAAATTTCATGCAATTATAGCAGGCCCCGTCCAGAAGAATGTTCGCTCAAAACGAGTACAGGAAACCAACGGCAAAAGAAATATACAATCAAGACATTTATAACTGGTATCATGCGAGTTAATACGGCTAACGAAAAGTTCAGTCGATTGGGCATTCGAACGGAGAATCTTACTTTATACTGCACAACCAGTGGATCTAAACAGAACAAAACACTTGTTCGTTACGTTTCTAACACATCAGTAGATACTTGTCAATTGAAGGAAGCATTAGAATCCCGTGTTCGTATAGCGAATGTAGAAACTATCCAATAATATACCATACCCAACCTATCGGGGTACATGCGCACACCCACACCCGTAAAGCACAAACTCAGTACACACATATGAACTTGATGTAATGCTTACGCGTTTGTATTCATACGTGATTCTCCATAACTAAAAACTAATCAATATACGACGAGAATACAGGAAACCACAAACTTATTCCACGCATTCCAATAATTGTCCGGTTGCACTGTGTTTAGCCGTTATGTGCATCGGCCACGCCGATTCAACACGGCTACCAACGGCGATTAGTACCTCCATCCATTAGAACTTTGAAAAAGATCGGAACATACTGCAAGCTGTTAAGAAACATGTCCTTCATGGTTTTGCACATCTACTCCGAATGGTTCAAACGTCCATCCCTTGATGAGGTGACGACAAGATCAGCTGAAAAATTCGCATCTTACATCCATCAAAATCACTTGTGTGCTTGAAGAAGAAAATCAATTTTATGGTGTTAGTCCTGAACAGGGCTTTCGTCATTCACAGGTATACTTGACATTTATGGCAGTACTCCCATGTCTTTGTCTTCCATCGCTTGCACACAAAATCCATCAATGTGGCGGACAAAATGAGGATACTGTCCTCCCTTGACCTCCTATATGGCTGCATGGACTAGTTGCCCCCGAAAACGCATACGCCATTCCAGCTGCATCAGTAATTAATCAGGATAATCACTTGTCCACGCATCACAGTGGACCTACAGTTGCTGTTTCATTCTCGCCTTCACTATGTTCCAGAGGTTCTCAATGGGATTTAGCTTGGGCGACTACAGTGCTAATCGTAATAGTTCCTCTCGTCGATAAGCATCTTCGGAAAAGATGCTTTCCAAATCAGTATGACAAAACGCATTACCACAGATGACCGTTATAGTTGACAATGCTGCGCTCGTCTTCAGTTTATCTATCCCATCACGGAACCCTTGCCTCCAGTCATTACTGTTGGGGGCACCACTTTGCACGGTACGGGTCACAATAGGGCTTCCCGTCGTTGTTCCGATCAAATGTAAGTTTCATCCTCTGCTGTTGATGAAAGAAACACGTTCTCGTTCCCTTAAAAGAACGTCCCATTGACTTGTGCAAAACAAGTTGAAGTTGTCTCATCAATCCAGCAAAGAGTCTTGGAACTCGCATAACACTCCAACAATCGATAAACAAAATACCGTCGTACCGCCCGGTTCTCATTGGTGTTCATGCTGACGAGAATTTGGCACAGCTTTTCCACAGTGATGAACCGCCATTCAAATATCGACTGATAGTAGTTGTCGACACTTCTTTCGCACGCATTTACAAAAATGAGCGAATCACTGTCGGATTCGTGAGGATAAATTCCAGTATCATGTTGATTTTCGATTCATTCCAACTTTTACTTTTATCTCCTCTGGGGGTTGCGCTTCGTAACTGATGCAATCGACATGGAGCCACTTATACGCGGTCTTGCAATTGACTCCATTTAGGCGAGATGGAACGTAATGAGCACACTAAAGAGATCTGCAATTTGCTGAAGCCAGCGAAAGGGTTGCTATCGAATTGGACACAACCTTTATGCTGAACTAACTACCGATCACCTCGGTAGAGGTAAACGCGCAAAAGACGCACTGGAACATACCCGACTAGTCATGCTGTTTTATATCACACACACACACACACACAAAATGCACCGGTGATATTCGAACCCGCAATTCAAAAGCTACCACAGCAGTCTATCCACGTGGAAACTGCGGTCACTGCGCGTTCTGTATAATATGCAGCTTAGAGCCAGAGCTAACTGAATTATGGGTTTACATGTTCAAATCCGTTCTTCTTATGTGCTGCCACAAAAACACCTTTATTAAGAGATGGTTGTCTCCCATTGCCTATACGGCGGAAAAACGCCCATGCTAATTAGAAGCTTAGCATCGTAAAATAAACTGATAGCTTACCTCCAGAATCCGTAACAGAAGAAGCGATCATAGATGACTGCGAATGAACCGGGAGAAAATCGTTGGATGGATCAGTGCCATTTGATACTGGTCCTGAGGAAAATCGAGAGAGATCCGGGTTTTCAATCTTCTTCAAATAATTGATCGCATCGGCCAGCATAGAGTCGGCAGTCTGCTTGTACAGCCTGGGAGAAGAGGTGCTGCGAGCTTCTTCCATGGTTGGTAAGCCCTCAACTAACCAAGGCCAGTGCTTTAACAGGTTCTCCAAAACCTGGAAAACAATCCAATGCGAACATCATCCAAGTATTCCGTTGGGTTAAACTTTCCAAGAATTAACCAAGTAAAAACTTAGAAAACTGTGTTCGCAAAAAGTGTGAATTCACTGGTGACTCTCGAAGATAAAGGAGCAAAGTATATCATCCCAAACGAGGTTTAGACAACCCATGATTATATGACATATTGCACAATGACAAATAATAAATACACAGCGCAGTAGATTAACCGCTGACTAGTATTTCCTTCAGAAAGGTAATTTGTGAGCTACAGAAGTGCGCTGTAAACGAAAGTGTGCTAGAGCTGCCGTAGAATACTTCGTAGAAAGTATAAAACAAACTATAAAAAATTCTATGGACACATTTATTACAGACATCGACACAAGGGACAAACCAAGGTATTATAAGCTGACTGACAGTTAATTTCGGTTCAGTGTAACAAGCCTGACCAGCAACTCATTAGGTAGTAGTAATGGCCAGGAGACAAACTAGCAAAAACGTGTCTTCAGTCATATTACTGCAGTGGGAGTATTTAAAACGGCGAAGTTATCGAGAAGGAATTGCTTCATAAGATGAAGAGGATTCCTCAGGGATTTAAGCTGACGTAAAAGAAGACAAACACCGAATATCGAGCGATAAGTTACCATGCGGGTTCATTAGTACCAAAAGCCCGTTGGCACCGAGGTTAGTTCACCGCGGAAGCTGAAAAACACTGTCCAAGGATTCATTTCCTTGAACGAAAAACGCCCAGTCCATGCAGCGGCTGTCTGGGCCTTTATTCGACTGGTCATCAGTTGATCAGGCACTCATACCTGTTTCAGACATCCAACCATGGTTTCTATGTGCAAGACGAATGATTACTTTATTTCTATCTCGTGCGAATTAACGAAGCAATCTTTAGCGTATGCATTCAGGCAACCTATTCGTCGGAAATGTCCTGAGTAGTTGTAAGATATCCGCACCAAATTTAGTACGAATGAAGTCAAACAGTTTGGGCGTCGTGTTTAACATGTTATTGATAAATGGATTGAGAATAACACAACGTTATGAGCAAGTCCTGAATAGTTCATTGAACGAAGAGAACTTCTAAGTTAAGAGGAAAGGATTACACTCTGAAAAGCATCGCAGGCATTTGGAGCACACGATGGGTTACGACCATTCAGTGCGGTATATCGTAGATGTCACAAAAGGTAATCACTGAAAAACTTAAAGTGCAGTGCATTCAGTTTACGATCACGCAGAGTTTGCAGTGCCTTCTGGAGACCCGACATTCCATAGGCAGTGATGATCAAGAAATCCGTTTCATACATCTGTGCCGTGTCTATTACGCATTCAAAAGATTGAGTAAACTAAACAACCGTATTAACCAACTATGAATCCGCACACTGGATAATCGAACTGAAATTGGTCGATCATTCGTGGATCGGGGGAAAAAACTGGTTACAATAGATGTTTTTCCAATACTTCGAGCACAACAGAAGAGAACGCAGCTGACTCAGTCGATGGCAAAGTTAGGGAATTGGCATGTTCCCTCAACAAAAAGGGTGATGATCCATTCAGCCATGGTACGCCTGACACGACGAAGTGTTTACAGTGTTCAAAACCGTATATTCATTGAGTAAGCGTTTCTAGTTGAATGTGTTAAACAAGTGGACATGGTGATGTGGATTAAAGTTTACAGAGTTCATTATGCAAAACAATAGTCTATATTACACAGTAAATGCACATTTTACTCAGCATCTGAAATTCTCCCTTTATCAAATGGGTCAGTTGCTTTACTGGAGAATAATTATGCAGTTAGTACGCTCTTCCTTAGCATACATTGACGTTCTGGACTAATATATTGAAACAAAAGGTCAGGGAGCCGCAGAGCTCCCGTTAACCGTACAGTTGATCGATACAGAGTGAACACTGTCTCAGGAGATCGCAAGTTTTTGCTGTCAGACACTTGTCAAGCATCAATTCTCAAAAAGAAGCGGTAGATACGAGTTCCACATTCCTTAGAATTCATCCGTAGAGTATATCCAGGCTCCGATCGGAAACTGAACTCCGATCCACGCATTTGTGGAGCGATCGAGCTGAACACTGCACCACTGAGTTCATATTAGAGTCAAGCGAAATAAGGCAAACACAACCAAATTCGCTTACAAGTGCCGTTCATGTTATGTAGACAAAATCCCAGATTACTAGTCAGTAATACATTTACACCCTAACATTGCCGAAAACATTCGCCAATATAGCCAAGCTCACCAGTAGTGCATATAATTGTCACCACCGGTATGTAAACTCCGGTTCATATTTCCATTAAGCAGCCCATTTGAACATCGCGCCATTAACCCTCGACCCTAAGCAGAACTGAAGGATCGAGCTTAAACAATCAGCCACATTTGCTTGGATAATGTTCATATCGCCTGGATCTCGATGGAACATTAACTGTTTTGTCAACTTCAATTGACTACCTAACGATTGTGTTTTCTTTGTGTCAACTAAACCTTCAACTACCTATCAGTAACGTAATTGAGAGGTGATGATCGTGGGGTAAACAATAGTGTTAGCAGAACACTTTACCGTGTCCTATCTGGACGCAATCTACCAACTTGAGCACCACTCACAAGCAAAGTTAGGATAGCGTTTAGATATGACCACTCGAGTGGGCCTAAGATGAATTTAACGGCGCAGGGATTAAGGCAGTTTAGTCATGAGAATCTGAAAAGAATTTCAAATCCTAGTTGTGGCATATGCACTACTGCTGAGCTCTAAGAAAAGCGAAATTCACGTCCAGAACGTCTTTCCAAAGAAAGCTGGGTTAGCAGTCTAAGAGCACAAACGCTTCAGTCAACGATGAGTGCTGTTATAACGAAACGCTCCGATGAGTATTGAGCATTGCACTTCTGATTTTGCTTTAAAAATCGTTCCAGTTCAAGCAAATTATAATTATAGTAACTTAATTGGGAAAATGACAGGCTACTACGTGCACGATTGTGATCCGAGCTCGGCGACTGACTGCCACTGTCTACATATGGGAAACGTGACAATATCCAATCCACCTGCGACTTCGTACGTCACCTGACCAAACAGCTTGTGATGCAAAAGTTAACAACTTGATCTTTTATGAGGTAATACTCACGATGACGGTGGTGATGGTAGAACGTCGTGGGTGATGTTGTAGTACAAATACAACAGGCAGCATGAAATATAATCTAAATCAAAATAAAATCATCACACTTCACCAAACATGCAGTTAGATGTGACAAACTGTGGCTGCTTGGGTTAATGGACTAACTGCACAGACTGTTCTCTGGTCTAAATATGGCAAACTGCGGTGCGTTCTGGAACCAGTGTATCATCTTACGCTAGTGACCCGACCAGAGAAATTGGAGCCCCGCAGGAGAATACCACACGATGGAAATAGAATAGCACCGCCATTCAAGCATACACCCAAAAGCTGCATTGTCTAACGGAAGCTAAAATTTGAGTGACAATGACCAAAGAACTAAAAAGATGTTACAATCACGGTGATGATCAAATATTTTAGAAATGCAAAAAGTTGCAAAAGTTGTTGCCTAATTAACTTTTATGACGTGAACATCTGTCCAGTGCAGAATCACCCGTAATTTCATTTATCAATGTGTCAGATTTTTTCCGCAGCCTGAGCGTAGCAACCAGGCGCATTAAGTTGCCAGAGGAGGTTACACAACTCCAGGCTTCATAACATAAAAGTGTAACTGTGTCATAATAATCGAACAAGGAACAGTCACTTTCACAGGATAGCATGTTGTATCACCGATTGCGTAGGAATACCAATGCAGCAAAGTGCTGTCTTTTAAACACGTAGCACAACTTGTTTTATACAGTCACAACTCTAGTGTCTGCCAAAGAAAATGTTCGTAAAAAGTAACCTCCAACTACGGACGATCTGGTTGTACAGAGATGCACCACAGGCACGTTGACTTTGTAACTGAAACACGTTCAGTGGAACACAGATGCACGATGACTTGTAACAAATCCACCGACCCAAACGGTGGCATATTGTAGCGAGAAGGCGTCCAATAAAGCACAATCTTTATTGTCCAACACGATAGTTACCACGCTACGCATGCGCTCGCGTTTATGAGTCATCATTCCAGTCCACAACACGCCCAGGTTTCCGCTCACACGTCGTGTGCACTTCTGCCCGGTTTACGTGTGTGATCGGCGCCTTCTACCGGGGGGTTTTCCGCCTGCCACTCCTCGTCCGTTAGTCCGATCTTGTTGAGCGATAGCTCGTCCGGTCGCTCGTGTTGTCCGCAATCTATCCACTGTGGGCTTTGACCGTATTCCGCGACCGTGTCGAGATATTCCTCCGAGTGTTGGAATAACCGCGCCCCCGATCTGGTCGTCCATTATCCGTTCCACCGCCTTCTAAATTTTCCTGCGCCGGGGCCCGATGTTTCTGGTCGACCGTAGTCTCTTACTTTCACCTGGTCTCCGATCCTGAACGGGCGCCATTTATGTGTGTTGTGCCTCACGTCGTATGCTTGCTTATTTCGGCGGGTTCTTTGATTAAAAGTTCCGGACTAAATCCCCTGTCAAACTGCAGACACAAACACGAAAACTAGGATGATGAATTAGGTGAAGCTATATTGCTCTCCTTATTCACGTAGCGTTGATTAGAAATCAACTGTGCGTTCGCCTGTCTTCTACAATTCTCACTGGGCTTCTACAATTCCATAAGGCGTGTGCAAATTGTATGTGAAAATCAGAACAATTCAAATAGGTAATTAAAAATTACGGACATTGAGCGGATTACAAGAGAGTGGAAGTGATGGTGAATCTGTGTCACATGCACCGTCTGTCGGTGTCAAGTGCTTCACATTTAGAGAGGCTTTAAATGGCTTAGGGATCATAAGCTAAAGGAGGTGAATGGTTCGTATGAACAGTTTTTGCGCACATAGGAGTGGGTTGTGGAGTTAGGCAGTAATAGTCTGTCATTTATAACAGTCGCACTCTGATAGTATTGGGTTGACACATTTTGTGGACGTTCCGGAAAGCCCCATCCGTCTTTATTTGAGGACCAGTGTCAATCAAATGAGAACTGGAAGCGCTGGAAACGGGTTATCCTGAGGCTGCAACTGCCCAGCAAAACATGTCCGTTTATTTTATTATTGTGCAGAAGCACAAATTCCTTAAGCTAATACAGGTGTATTGGCTTACCGTCACCTACATCAAAACTCGGCGTCAGGCTACATTGTAGATCAGCATTTGTTTCACGGATTCTCTGGTGAAAATGGAGCCCAACTTTGTAGTTCAGCTGGAGACGTGAAGCGCAAATCATCTTGCTCGATTAGACCTGGCGCTTAAAAACGGCCGTTGAGTTAGTAACTGAGACAACATTTGAGAGAAAGTAACCGGCCCCTCCGTAAGCTCAGATACGGGCAAACGCAGAAAAGAATGCATTCATGGAACTTCTGTGATATGCAAACTATTCGGACATAGCTGTGTCTACCGTTGATGGTAATGAAAAACGTACTGCGAAGATGTATTTTTTTTGGTATCTCGGTGCAATGCTAATCGCGAGTGACTATTATACTTGTCTGCACCCTGCAGACTCCACATATGGAGTTCTGTAGTTCAACAACGGAAATAACAATAAAACAAAGAGGCGGTCCTGTGTAACGGAAACTAGCGCAGAATGATCATAACGTCAAGAGATACCGAGTGAAATACTATCGTTCATTTTGAAGTGGTCACCAAAACTCACATCGTAAGATTGTTCGTGAGTGGATCAGCTTTTCGCTTGCCGAACGACTACCCGCTCGTAAGGTTAAAACACTAGACTGAAAATTGGACAGAAACGATTATCAACCAGCGCTAACATTCAATTTACTTGAGTCACACCAGTGCTGTGATCCAAACGGGCACCGAGCTACAAACTACATAGCAACGGAAATCTCTTGGAAAGTGGTCTGTAGGACTAACGGTGGGTCCATCTGCAATAAGAAACATTAGTTGTAATGCCAGTTAGATCTGTAATAATAAACGATTAACGTGTCCGAATAGGTTCTAAAAGACGGCAATCCAGAAAAAGTCAAGAGCCGCCAACTATTACATGATCGAAAGCGAATGAAGCAATAATGTCCTATGCATATTCAGGCTGTATCTGAAAAGTACGGTAAAGCAATGACGGCTCCAAAAGGCGTGAACCCTCGCAGTCAACTGAGACTTCGCTACATTAAACTCATGTGACAATTAGATCTTCCAGTTAAACGTATTGCATAAGACGTCTTGCACAGCGACGGCTCGGTTGCATTTCAACGATTACTTTGCGGAGTACAGCTGTTTACAAACTGTAAAAATACAAAAGACAAGTCAGACCGGTTGTTAGGACTAAAGGCCGATGCGGCGAACGAAAGTGCACACGTGTATGACGTGGCGGAGGTTCTGAGAAGGAGACAGTAACAGATGCGGTGATCATCAATCGGTCGGCTAGTATTCAGCAAATGGTCATGTATGCATAAGCAAAGCTCAGCTTCCACAACAAAAAGCATGTTATTTGCGGTGGTTGGCATATGTGCACTACAAACCAGCTACGCGTTTACAACACACGACTCGGAATTCTCGACAGCGGGACAAAACTACGGAAATGGTCGTGGATCGTTGAGACCTCTAATGCTCAGCTGAGTGAAATCAGCATGTTGCACTTGCTGGGTGATCACCCACAGCATCGCCTGCAAACGCTGGTTTACATCGTGGTGAACCACGGTCAAGGATCTGATCACATTCAAACGTTCCAAATTAGTTCCGTTTCTCCCGTAGACTTTCTGCATATTCAAACTTTTAGAATTTTCGTGGTAGTCACTGTAGCGCATGACCATTATAGTCAAAATGACGGCTGGCCAGACTATGCGGAAGGTATTAATAGTTAAGAATATGCGTAGCTGCACACTCGTAAATAGAACTTTGCACTGTTTGATCTTATTATCTGAGGTTTATAAGGGAGAAAGGGTCTCGTGAGTGAAGCCATAAGTGATGCAGTGCAAGCTATCGATCGATACAGTGACCAACACGAATACCACTAACCATTGAGACACTCAAACGAATTAAGAAGAGCTAGTGAGACTTGGGAAAATGCAATCAAACTTAGATTTAGAACTAATGAACCAAAAACTCAGCAACCTCTTACCCCGTTTAGTTTGTCGACATGCACTGAATCATTGAACAAAACAGGCCCGAAACAAATAGCGGCACATTGATAGGTAATTTCATTTCGTTGTTCACATGCTACGACTTCTCGCAAATGACGAATTGTGTAGATCAGAGTGGCCCAACGCCATTTGGCAGATGGACAGTTATGTCCAACAGGCTCAGAGAATGCGTCCGATTGTAAAAGTGACAGGATGTTAGTTGAATACTGAGGGTTTGATGGATTGATCTCATTGGAATGACCGACAAGTCCGCTGGGTTCCAGAGGTAACAAAAAGCCGTTTGAGATACCGAAAGCCTGAAGGGGTGAGGGAAAAAAGGAACTCTTTACGCAGAACATAACATATAGAGGCGAAATAAAATTATGCAGTAGTGAGTTGACTTTATAGATAACACCAATGGTGATGAGAAATACAAGAACCACAACCAGGAAACGAGTCCGAAAAGCTGTTACAAACCTGCAGATTGATGGTACACGTGAGAAGACATGGAAGATAGACATCTATTCAATCCAAAACAGATAAGGGTTGGCAGAATAGCTGCCGCGACATCTTTCGAGGTGATCGGGTAGCATGAGCAGTATTCACGGGCGAACATAACAGACCGTTTGGAAAGAGTAGTTCGGTAATGTCTAATGTGCGGTTAATGGCTCAGTGGCCAACGCGGTCACTTCACAAGCACGCAGACTCAAGTCCACATCTCGGATAACCAGGATGCGTACTACTGACTGATATTTACAAGAGTGAAGCTCAAGTCATATTCTTTTTTCCTCAGAGATGATCGAAAAGTCAACCTGAACGTAAAAGCTCTAATCAAATGCGTAAAAATGTCCACGTAATACCCATTCCTAACGGTGAATGAGAACAAATATTTTAAAAAAAAATCACCCGAAAGAGGATGAATAGTAATAATGACTGTTTAAAGATGACAATTAGGTAGAAGGTTTTCACAATTAAAAGGACAATCCTCATTTAGATTGGAGAGATGACGTTAAAAATAACCGCTCCAAGGACACAGGGGAAAGGATTATATCCAGCAATTCCCCAAACTCTGGAATCCATTCTTTGCTGAACTGTTATGCATCACACCCAACGATCAGGGAAAGCACCCTTCCGATAATCCGGTCCATTGATCCCCACTATGCCTAGTGAATGAAAATTTACCCAACCTGAATGGGTCAAAATATCGCCAATCAACAGGAGTGTATATACTGCGAAACCAAAAAGCCACGAACCTGAAACACAACTTTGGTCAGTTTTTCAGTTTTGAAAGCAATGATGAAGCAGAGACTATCATAAAGATTAGCATACTTAGAGTAGGCGGTCTAACCGGACACAAGGTACGAGCATTGCAAAACCTCAGCAATCTAACACAGACGAGAAAATACAGCTTTAGGAAATGAACACGACAAAATTCGAAAGGTCTGCAGCCTATCTAAAGAGTTAAAATAGAGGTCAACGGAAGAAGACACCGAACTCCATGAACAAAACCCCTACAAAGCCAACCACGAAGATTTGATACGGGAAATAAGCTACAGAAGTTCGTCAGATGCTGCAACTGACTGTTAGATATCTGGAACGCATTGAGGCTGTAAAACTTGACATGTCAACAAGTAACTCCCCATAAAGCAACTAAAAACATAGCAGAATTCAGTTAAGCGATGCATGAAGAAACTGCGCATTTCCAAGAAATTCGTCCGGAATGTATTTCAGTTGAGGGTAAATGAGCAACTGCATATAGATTAATGTTGTACAATCAATCAGACAACAACGGCTATGAGAACAGATAAACGTCAGTATTAGCCGAACTTAGTAAATGGCTTCAGAGTCAACCTGAAACTGTTGCACAGCAATGTGACAAAACGTGCAAAAACCTGTTCTGAAATCCTGGTCTTGTAGTGAACATGGGGACACCAAATCTAACCATTATCGGGAGTGAGATTCCTGGTGACACTGTGACCAAAATTCGGCATCATCCTCATTAGACAGCAATACATCGGTAGTTCTCACTTATGCCCAACTGCCATACAACCATGGAGTAAAAGGAAAACAGAAACCAATAGAACTAATAAAATCAACTATATCTATACCCAAACATTAAATATCTAGGTGTTTAGTATTATACCTTAGAGCACCGATACGAATGTTCCGACCGAATATTCCAAAACCTGACTGATTTTGTACAACCCACGGATTACGATATTGCAAGACAAAACAAGGGACAACTGCCCACCAATAACGCATGTACTCACCCGAACCCTCGACATAACAAGAATATAGTTGCACAAAATTGTGAACTTCAGTTCTATTTGAAACCAGGGACAATTATTTCAATGAAAAGGAAGTTTGTATCTCATAAACGGCATGGGATACGTCAAGTCTGACCTCAGATTGCGTTCTCAGAGTTCGGTTTACTTGCGCTAAAACTTTTTCTCTGAGTATGTCGGTCGTAGGGTCACAGTCGGAGGATTGGTTTGCACAGATGTTCTCTGTGTTGGACTTGGCCTTCGTCTGGGTTGCAGATAATGTAGAAGGGAATCCTCGATAATGCTGCACATGGTAGGATCCGACTGTTGCAGATCAAAGGATTCAAAGAGAATATCCAGCGGTAAGACATCCTTTTGCGTACGGACTAATACACCGTGAGTTAAAGCTGATGAGCGCGCCGCACCCACATGTTGCCTCCCACTTACGTGTCGTGGATGACGTTCCGAGGTTATTCCTAATACCACCAATGGTCCATTTGATTTAATGGCAACATAGTCGCGTGCCAATACCATCTGACCAATTAGAAGATGGACTTGTGTCGTTTGTTGAACAGTTCTCCCAAGATTCTCATTGGGAAAACTCTATTTTCCTCAAAAGTGGTTTACTTTTCGAGATATCTTCGAAAAATAAATTGTGATTTTGAATTTCATCTTTTCGCGCCACAACGTGCCAAAACTCAATTTTGGCGCACGTTTCTCCTGCGTCTCTGATTGGCCCATCCCACTTTTAATGCATCAATTAACGTGGGATTCTTCAAGGCTGTTCAGAGACTATATATGCAGACGCTGGTCTGCAATGTTACCTTTGGTTTAGAGAGCAAATACATTCTCGACTGAAGGTCAAGGTCTTCTGTGTTCTTCTGGGGTTTTCGGGTATCGTTACGCTCTGTGCTACGTGTCCGTGATTCGTATAGTCGTGCGCTAGCCATTTCTCGTTATCGTTGACCAGCGGGTCATAACAGTTCTGATTCTAGTTCCTGATACGATCGTCGGTGGCCGAAGGCGATCGAATCTTTTGAACGATGTTGGCTTCCGCTAGAGACACTTCACTTAACGTTTGTGGGTTCCAGGTCACTCGGTAATGCGTTGGCAACGTTTTCAACTGTTCCGAAGCGCGCCCTTGGATGCACCCACTAAACGCTCAATATGGTCGGTACACTACTGATTGACGAGTGACGAACGGATGCGAGTTATACAGTTTCGTTCGCAGAAATCGGCGAATATCATTCACGAACGATTCCGGGCCCCCGAATCTGCTGAAGACTTTCTGAAGCTGAGAGACAGTAACGTTTGTGATGGTCATCTGCATCAATGTGATCTTCGCTTATTTGCCGAAGGCATCCACAGCCATGAGGAGGTCATGTCCCTGAAGTGGTTCCGCGAAATTCAAGTGAATCCTAGACCATGGCACTGCCGGGCGGGGCCAGGATTGTAGTGGAGTCCTCGGAGGTGCCCTGGGAGCCAACGCATTGTTATATCACCAGTATACTAGTTCTACGTGCTAATGCCCTCATCCTGTTGATTACTGTTGAGATGTTTAGTCACTTTGATCTACAGTTCTACCGAGATTACAACTCCTCTTTCGAGAAGGAGCGGATTGTGAGGAACATCTATGGGCGTACGATGTTAGGTAACGTGAAAGTCCTGATTGTGACCATCGAATGCGGAGATAGTGAAGCGCGACCTGGAGTGTTGCGTCACATTGTTCTACCACACGGACCATCTCCGAAATAACTGGAAGTGCGCGAATGGGCTCAGAGAATATCTGGTTCACTTCTGAGTCGACTGATAAGGCTGTAACTACCAAAATTTCTGGATATGACATCTGTGATTCAGTCAGGAGGGAGAGTGGATTCGCTTGTCCAATTTTCGTGGTGGACGTATATTAGACCTCAAATTCATCGTTCAGCGGTGTCGTGGCTCATCGTTAAAGCCGATTCCTGTGTAGACAGGAATCCATTTCTTTGATCCAAAGACTGCAAACAGTGTCTTGTGATCGGTGAACAAAGTGAAATGACAATCAAAGAGCACCTTGTGGAATTTCTTCACGGAACAGATGATTGCAAAAGCTTCTTTCTCAACATATCGAAGTCTCTCTTGCTGACGTGAAGGCGCGAGTGGCATAAGCGATAACCTTTTAAGAACCATCGGGGAAGATGAGATATCACAGTCGGTCTCAACTCAAGAGTTGGATGCATCCGAAGCGAATACAATCTCGAGGATGAGATTAAAGTGTCAGCGGTTTTCTCGGAGTTGAGCATTGTCTTCAGCTTATAAAAACCCATGCTGACAACTGGGGTTTTAGTCTCAAGACGTATCCTTGACCAGCAACCGCTCCATAGGTGCGCGGACGCGAAAACATGTCAGGAAGGAATGCACCGTAATGACTAACGAGGCCTAAAAAAACGAAGAGTTGGTATATCGGTTGGTGGGAACTTCTAGAGAAGTGTAATGATCGAGGCTGTGTCAAGTTGCAATTGCACCTGTACTACTGATGTAAAGTGTGACCAACCTTCAACGGTTGACAGAGTCAACCTTGAGTGTAGCCAAAATGGAAGTCATCTTTGGAACACCCTTCTTGACAGGTCTCTTGGTCTGATTTGTGTACGATCTACTGAACGTGGACAGTATGCCGATCCTCCTTGTGGCCTCGTTGACTGTACTTCTGACAAGCATGCCGTTTGAACGGGAAGAAAGATAGTGCTAATCGCCACAGTTCCAACAAGCAGTAGATGGTTGCCTGTCCGAAGTGAAATCTTTGGGCTTGTGACGTGTGACCGGTGGCGTCGAATAGACAGCAGCAAGTACGATGTTGGTAGCCATCATTGGGAGTTCACTTTCTGTCATTGTTGTGTTGTGTTTGATCTTCAGCATACGCTGGCATTCCAATGTCGTCATGCGCAGAATGACATCATAGTCCTGTCCCAGTTTGGCGAGAAGTCAGGTACATATGTCCGCCTCACGTGGAAGCTAGAAGACACACACGAAAACTACTATTGAAATGGTCCTCTGAGGGAAATTTGAGCTTGGAACGCTCGCATTCACAGTCGACGGTGCTGGCAAATGTTATGTAATCGACCGCCTAGCGCTTTATAACTTGGAGACATAGGTATCCTGTTTTGAATATGGACTACTGCTCAGTCCAAGTTATTGAATCCCCGAAATATCCTGTCAGCATCCATAGTAAGTGTTGTCAACAGAAGAGTAGAAGCGTACATCCGTGATGCTGTTCCAAATCTACAGTCGGTGTGGTCAACTGGACAACTTTGAAGTAGCAGAAGAACGTTACTGTCAGCATAAGCATGTTAGTACCCAGTGGAGTGCGCGCTGTATTCGTGACTATCGATGATCGAGTTGTACTTCCTTTTCCTCCATTGGGATTTCAACTCTATTTGTAATATGCAATACTCTTATGATTCTTGCTGCCGGAGAAACAAGTGTTTCTTTTCACTCCGAGCTTTTAAAATACAGTTTAACATAAGCAAGCGGTTATAGACATCGTAACCTTTCTCTAACCTGTAAGATGCCTGCAAAACAGATTGCAGTTTACGTAGAGTTATTGGTGAATATGTTGACGACGAAGAACAGTTGCAGGTTCAATCCCCGGTCCCTGTGATAAGCCCTATTAAGGTTTTCCGAAACAAAAGGGATATGCAAGTACCCACATTATATTTCATCTCTCTACTTGAATTTCTACACTTTTTTAATACATTCATTTGGCATACAAAATTCGCAAACATTAAGCAACTGCTAACTAACTTACCACCTAGTGTGTTACAATAATCCGAGTAATAATACCCATGAGCACGGTCCAAAACTCACTTCGTTGGCCATCTTCCAAAGTTTAACTCGTATGGAGAGTAGCAGATAAGCTGAACGAGAGAAGTCTTCAGACGATCCTTTATCAGGTACTAGGAATGCCAGCGGTTCCCAAAGGGCTTCAAAAAAGACAAGAGGCATTAAAAGCAAAAGTAGAGAAACAGGATATTAAGAGCAGGGTGTTCAAACTTGATGTCCAGGAGATGTCCAAGAGAATTCAAATTATGAAATATTCCTTGCGTTAAGTCACTTGGGAAATTTGACCCTGGTAAATCACGAGATATTGAATGAGTTGCTTACGACAGTGTGATTGTTCGTCTACAGAGAGCAAAGTGGAAACCACAGTAGTAACCGGGGGCACAAAACTCGGAGAAGAAACGAGGCGAAAGAGCTGGCGGATCCGTTTTCCTCGAGCATCCATCAGGAGAATCGAGAACCGCTACGAAAGTCGATTAAATCGCTGGATGAATCGCGCATAAGTTGTCAAAGGTAACTACATTTTTAAGTACCAAATCTCTACATTAACTTGAATGCAACGGGCCACATGGGTAACAACAATGCACAAAAAAAGAAATCCGAATCGCCAGGATCCTGACTCTTTTGTTACTCGGTGACGGAACGGAGGCAGACGATGGTAGTAGATATAGATGCACTTCACAAAAGCAACAGATGTGCCCGCTTCTCCGATGTCTCAGTAATAGTAACAAGCACAGAGGAGATGATGAGTTCGAACAAGAGGTGGCTAACTCAATAAATCACCAAAACAGACATGCAACGGCAACAATGTGTTTGTTTGCTCCAGATTGTACGGGCAGAAGTGGAGATTTGGTAGACATTAGTAAACTAACAATCAATAACAAACGATGTCATCTTTGTGTATTAACCTACTGATTACTTCTTGTCCGTAAAATGGCAACAATGACAAGACCTAATTGCTTTGATCCACAGTATACAGAACTAGTCAAATATACACGGCAAACCTGGTAAAATGAAATGCAATAGTTCCTGTGTATGATGGAGTCGCTATTTTAGAAAATCCAAGTAAACTCACATACACAAGCAAACATGGCCATGAGTGCGCAAGAACAATGACTGAAGATAGGAGCATTGTTAGTTTAAGTTAACTGTGTCCGAGAACGTTCTATCTGACAGGAAAATTAGCCCAACCCAACCGGTTTACGCAGTTACGGATCAGAAAACAGAACAAAAGAAACAAGGCCTTAATAACATTAACTCACTTAAATCTAGCAATCGAACAGGCAGCCGACGCAGAAAATGTTTTACGAGCCCAGAGAGTGCGTACGGTTCACGCCAAGCGTCCAAAGTGAGAAGGAAATCGACATCCTTTGGCAACTGTTGAAATTGCAGTGAATCAAACGACAATGGAGCAAGCAAGCGTAATAAGCACGATAGTGCACAAACCACTAGATGACTCAAACAAAAAGTAGCATGCATACACCATCGCCCAAAAACTGTTGCTTGTTTCACGGCCATACAGATCCTATATGTATGACCTCAAAATTCACTTGTAAATATAGCATGTCATCATTTCAACATTAATGGAGCCAACCATGCAAAAACAGACATTGTTGTGTCGGCCTGGTATCTGTGACTATTGACGTGGAGAAGCGAGTGCACGAACAAGCAACAGAACAACGCAAATGAACTGGTGCACACGCGATACCAACTGTGGTGCACCTAAAGTTCACTATCACTCTCGAACTAATTCCGTTCAAAACGAAGTTTTTTTTCTGCTGCGTTATTCCCACTACCAACTCAAAATACTGAAACCGAACTCTTTTATGCACGATAAAAATGCTACGTAACGATTAAAATCCTCGCAAATTCAGACATTGTACGTGGCTAATCAGAAAGCGTGTCATATGATCGTTAAACCATTCTGAAGATCAATGAGACTAAATCTCAACAAGCCTCCCTGATACATCAGCATCCATGTAGCAAATAAACCTGTCATGTTAAAAAAAATATTTATTGATTACTCGAGTGTATCTAAGCGACATTTAACCGACTAGTTAACTCAAGGAATCCCAATCGTCATGTCCTTTTTTTCTTGATCAATGACCTCCGTTAGTGTTACTTAATTTCATAATATAAGTGTACCATTCTAAGGCGAGAATTTATTGAAAACAGTCCTGTTCACTGAGGAGGAAACAATCTCAACAAAAAAAACTGCCGAGAACTCGCAATCATGGGTAGCCCGGCTAGTGATCCATATTAAATGCAGTTTCGGGAACATTCAATAGAGCTAAGGCAGAATTCAAACTTCTGCCTTCAAAGTCGACCATAAGTGGTAAACTACTAAATGATCCGCACAGCTTGAGAAGAGTATGAATTAGGTTATTAGTGGAAAGTGATTATCTGTGACTGTAACGACTGTCATACTAATCTGCACAAGCCAGTTAGCTTCAGGAAGACTGTCAAAACGAGTGCGCATTGGCCGCAGGTAGAACATGGGACGGGTGCATCTCACTAAACAAAAGCATTACACAAACTGACCAAGTTAACTCATACTGTTTAACAAGTGCACTCAAGAATACCACAAAGTATGCGCACAGCCACAGAAAAAAAACTAATTTGATGAGTCTAGTAAGAAGCAAGGAGCAAACTGGATACCCGCTGAACCAGCATAATAATTAAGAATTGCTCACCAGGAAAGAACCGTAACAACACTGTCCTTTACGGTGTAGTACAATGACACAAACGCACATACCCAAGTCAAACACTAGAGTTGAGAAATACCACGCATATAAACACAAGTTGCATGCACCACACATGCCCAGTCCGTGCTCATAATGCACGTGATCACTAGTAAACGGTGATCGATAGAAATGCACCACATACAACCACATGTCAGAACAAAGCCCCAGTATAGGAAGGTGCGTGCATAGACATACACAGAACGAAAAGATGTCGATTCGAGACAAAACCCGAACCGATCGCCAGGATGAGATAACGATGGCGTGAAGCGAGCATATTGAAACCCGTACACCAAATAAAAAAGTATACCTACAGAAGGCAAATCGGGTCGAATGAGACCAGTGCGTTGAAATCAAACAACCTGGTTGGTCAAATAAACGAGAGTCCATAGTAAATCATGTTCGATAGAAAATTTATTTTATTGATCACTTGACAAATGAAAAGTTAAGCACGCAGTCTTACAATGAAAATTAGGGTCATAAACTCACTAGATGAAAAGAATAAGGTACATGCATTCAGAAATAGTCAATGCAAGTAAACTGTACTAGATTGTCATGTATCGCCAACAGGCTCGGGGATAGATCTTGGTCGCAATCAACTTCAAGGAATCAACGCGCTTGAGAACTTAAACGGAACGGGTTGGGGTCCAACCCTAACCTACTGCTCAGTGAGTTTCCATTAGGTAACTTATTCTTTCGTACACTAGGTCTTCATGATCGCAACAAGTGACACGTGAAGCGTCTTTATCTAAGCGATGAAATTAGAGTCAAACAAATACTCTAACCTAAACCCTCCAAATGCATATATTTAGATGGATAGGCTATGAATTACGAAAGCCATCCTGTCAGTTACTCATCCGCGAATTGGAATGAAATACGCGATGGTTAACCGATGAGCTAGTAGAGGGAAATGATAGTAACCACAGGTAAGACAACGGTGGGTTATGTTCACCACTCAGACTGTGAGCTTAATGAACGATCTCGCATTTGATTGGGGATGTTAGCAAAAACGGTTAGCCAATCGAACTCAGTGATGTGGATTTGTCTGTTGTGTGGCTAAAGTGTCTGTTGAAGAAGAAAGTCCTTAAGAACGAAGTAATGGGGGTGGAAAAAATGTCTTGTAAATGCCGTCATAATCTCGCTTCCAATTTGGCAATTTGCACATTCATAATGCATGTGAGAGTAGGCATGGAGATTTTTACGTGAAATGTAGTCACTTCTGCAAAGGATATATTTTTCAAGTTGAACATCACCCACAATTGATCGCAGCTGTCGCATTCCCATAGACTTTCCAGTCGGCCCCTTTCGAAAAGAAGCACTAGACTCGAGTTTCGCTCTCATTAGAGCTCGTCAGTAGTGCATATTCTAGTCCCGGCAGTGGCAAGGATATGCACTACTGACGAGCTCTAATGAGAGCGAAACTCGAGTCTAGTGCTTCTTTTCGAAAGGGGCCGACTGGAAAGTCTATGGGAATGCGACAGCTGCGATCAATTGTGGGTGATGTTCAACTTGAAATTAACCAAATCCCCTACTACTCATCAACAATCAAAATACCGCTCGACAAGTCAATGATTTCTGTGATTTCAACTTGGAGAGAAGTCCTAGTCGAGGGGTCATCGATTGGAGTTAACAGACAGTAACTGTGTCTCCTCTCGAGGCGATCGGGCAACCTGATCATTACTCACAAGCGAAAGTGGTTGAGCGTTCACATATGATAATTCGGTCGTGCCTAATGTGAGGTCAATGGCGCAGTGGTAAACACGGTTGCCTCATGAAAGCATGGCCGGAGTTCTAGTCCCGGCAGTGGCAAGGATATGCACTACTGACGAGCTCTAATGAGAGCGAAACTCGAGTCTAGTGCTTCTTTTCGAAAGGGGCCGACTGGAAAGTCTATGGGAATGCGACAGCTGCGATCAATTGTGGGTGATGTTCAACTTGAGATATATTTTTCCTCACCACATGGTTTCACGGCAGTACCAGCCATTGCTATCAACGGCAGGATACTGAAGGACCAATCAAGTGCAACTAGCAACACCACAAAAAGTTAAGTGTTCCACACCGTTTTTGAAGAAAACAAAATTGAGCCCAAAATCAATCAATATCAGATGAATCTGTTTGCATAGTCACAATTACGCCATTCGACCCACGACGAATGACGCATGAAACTGATATTTAATCAACTGATGTGTATAGAGCGAACTCTTGCTGTCAGAACGCTCGTGGAGGACGAGTGCCCGATTCAGATGACCAGAAGAGCAGTCCTCAACCAAAGATAAGTGAATCGGCATGCAGTTTATGATAAATACGTGAACCGTATGGGGTATTTATAACTGAATTGAGAAGGTCACGTAAAGTACGCGGTTATTTTTCTGGTTAACTGAGTAGTAGCTGATCGGGTTAATCAACAAAACAAACCCGATCTACACTACAAAAGACAGGAAGGTATACAAGAAAAATACGACATATGAAAGAACTCGATGATTCGTGAAAGAATGTGGCACACTGCGCACGTGAAAACACACTTACGAGATTAGCGGCACAGACAAATTGGCTGATCGATCGCTGCCGTCCAGGTTTACGATAAAGTCCTAGTAAAGACATCCCATGAGCTTCGATTGCAGTGACAAAGGCTTGAAGAAACACGGGAACACACTAAAATAGAATACAATCGGGTAAATTAACGCGATAGACACCAAAATTCGGACAAAAAGCTAAGAACGGACACAGGAGCAAAAGCAGCAAACAGGGAACAAATGAGCAAGACCGCAACGAGCAACCAAACAAAGATGTATGTTGTTGACTTAGTGCAAGAGCACGCGAGTTGTGAAAGCGGAAACATTCGTGTGAAATGAGTTGGCGAAAGAAGCCATCGATACAAGCTTCGGAAACCAGTAAACGAATCGCAACCAATATGCGAAAATTCGGTCGCAAACCAGTGCATAAGTTAAATGACTGTAACGTCAAATTTTGCCGTCAAGTAAAGAAATGAAATGACAGAAAAAACAGGTTACAGAACACACACTTCGGTCTATCAGCTGAGGAATCAACCTGTAGTAAACACTGTGACAGAATCAGTAACGACAGTCAACCTTTTCAAAAGCACCGGTAGCCTCTGAACATGTTACAAAAAGAAGGATTTAGTGGGAGATGCATATGTATGAATAGGCATCTAAAATTTGTACCTGAACCTTATTCCAATCATTACGTATACATATATGCTTAGATGGATCACAGTGAAAGGTACACAATCATAAAAGAGATGCAAAAAAGTCAAGATAACACGGAACAAAAAAGAAATTTATACCATGAACATTAGACTGCAGTCTAATGCTATCAACAGCAATACCCAGCCAGAGTGTACTATCAAGAAAAGCATTAACAAGCAAAACCAGCAGAAGACGACATGACTGGGCAGCGCTAGAGTGGATCATGGAAACGTTCATGTGGGCATCACATACCGGATGGTCTGGACTTTCTAACTGACTTTCTAACGCACAACCAAATACGGGTCCCGGATTGTCGAGTTCGGAAAAGTCAGGAGGATCACCTGAGTAGAGAAAGGGAGAAATGAAGTGCTATCAAGGCCGTCATACGGCAGCAAACATTAAGTTACAGTTGCGTTTTTGGCAAACAAAACCAGTGTTTTAACGTCATTGTCAAGCAACCTTGCGCCGACAAGGTAGTGCCGTTAGCATAATCCATATCAACAGGAATCTTTTTAAACCCACTCACGCGGACCAGCATAAATCACTAATAATGTAACTAAATATAAATAAAAGGTAAAAGATCCAACCGAACTATGTAATACTAAATTAATTCAGCGAGTTAGATCATATCATGCTTAAGTTTCACAGTTTGAAAATCACTAGACAAGGTCATGACCTGGGTGTCCCAACTGGTAAGCTCATTTGATAATAGGTCGCGTATACAAGGGAATCAGGAGGTCACATTAAACACTCAAGGGAGTCAACGTGACTCAGTAATAACTGGGGTCCTGGTGTCTATTCCAATCCATCGACCTACCGTAACCCTGAAGACGTGCATTATGACAAAGAAGTCCTTACTATTCAGATATCAAAGGGGTCCAATTAAACATATTGCCAGGTAACGACAGTCCATTTTCTTAAATAAGCGGGCGCATTTGACCATGAGATTCTTTTGCAGATGGAAAGTCGCGTAAACAATCGGGCGCATCGAAAAAACATAGGAACACAAGATTGGCGCACTATCTTCATACTGCAACTCAGACTAAGATCAACGGAGAAGTGATTAATAGACTCAGTATGAAAAACAATGTGTATCAAAGCTACTTTCTTATCTGTTCAAATTTGGTCTACCGGAGATAACAGAGGACTGTCTGTGGCAATCATGAAATGATGATGTAGAAACTCCGCAATGTGGAATGCTGTCAAACGTCCCCCATGCTGACAGCAAGGTTGCTATTTGGCAACATCACCAAAAATTAGACAATTCGCGTCCTGTCAAGTAGGTTGATATGCACACTATAGCCCACAAGTGTAAAATCCCGCCTCGAGATTGATCGCATAATGATGTTAGAGAAGGCATTCGTCGGCTCGCATACTTAGGTAATTGATTTGACAACGGTGGAATAGATACACAGTCCTCCGAGAACGAAGGTGGTCTTTAGTAATTTAGGCTACGTCAGGAGGAGGAGTTAACAAAATGCAATAATAAAGCGGGATAACACAGGGAAGAATGATGATCTAGTTATAACGACACAATCGCGCAACCCTTATCTACGATGCGAAACGATTAAAATACGAGGAATGGAAAAGTGAGTGAAATAATTAATCCAACGAAAAACCTTACCGAAGACAGCAGCCAAACGGGATTCCAAACTGAGTGGAGAGGGAGAACGTGCGGCGGCGTGGTAGTCTAATCCGCCATTATCCTTGTCCACAGAATTCCCACTGGCCGGCCAATTCAACAGTTGCTTAATACTCTGCAGGAAAGGAGTTTTTCCAGCAGTCGAACGAGAAGTGCCCGTTGTTCTATCTTCTGCCAGCCGATTTGGACTACCAGGCTGGTCACACTTCGTGAACGCCGTGATTGAGTCAACCAAGTCGGAACCATCAGTAGAATCTGAAACAGGATCATTTGTGTGAATGAAAATAAACACGGTAATCATCACTCAAACATCAAATTTGAGCCAAGATAATCCTACTAGAAGCAGCATGATGGTTTTATGGTATGTGAACATGTGCGTGCAGAATAAACTCGCATGTTTAAATTTTGCCAACTATGTAGAAATTTTCTGAAACAAAAAATTGTGTTCTAATAGAAACTTGCTGAAAATGCACAGTAAACTAGAGGTGACGAAGTGGTCAAAACAACAATAGACTGCCAAAGTGCAGTGTGATGTGCTGAAATTAGAGCCACATTGACCAATCTTCAGTTACACAGTTGTGAGACGTCATTCTAAGCGTGAAATATATTCTTGAGTGTTCAAACTCACTTGAATTCCCTGTTCTATCAGCACTTGTGGGCTGCGTTTGAAGAGGGATATCAGAAGCTTGGACAATCAAGACGCGATCTTTGGACGAGGGCTGATGCTCAAACTGGCGTTGACGTCGATCTTTGAGTCTGATTTGATTGGAGTGTTTCAGAACGTGACTAGAATCAACCAACGCAGAAGCGTGTGTATTTGAACCCGCCGTCGAACGATGGACAGCATGAGAACTATGTCTGGATTTTGAAATAATTCTTGTATTGTTGTGATCGCCGATCAAGTGTAACTCATAGGGATTATTGGTTGAGTGGAAGCTGAAGGAATCTAAATTTAACGGATGAGAACTAACTAAGTAGACCTACCAGAGTTAGTTTGAAATTGCCGAGTGATTTGCCTTCCACCTGATATCTAAAGAAATGCGTTCGAAATGGTGTAGCAAAAACAACCAAACAAAATGCTATAAGTTCTTGAAAAACCCCAGCAGCCAGTGCGTACTGGAGGGCAACAATATCAAATGCCGATGAGGAAATAGGCCAAAATAAAGTATGCACCCCGGGAAGAATGACCAGACCAAAGTAACTTGCTTTCTGTGTGATTGAAATTGCATAGACGGAATTGTTTGAGTACTGACAATCAAAGCAACTTTAAAAAACGTTGAGGATATAAGTTTAATCAAAACAAAAAATGCGTTGAATAAACAGTGAGTTCGAACGAACGTTTCCATGGATCACGTAAACAAAAACGTTCACCAATACGGAACTAACACTGCAGGAATGCAACACTGAATGTGATAATAAATCCAATTGAAGTAAAACAACGCGGGTTTACGAAAAACGTGAACGGCGTCTACCTGACTGCATTTAACTGAGAAATCTAGCGTAAAAGTCAAACATATGATCACTTAGAAATCTCACCTGTGCGGTTAGGCACACAAAACAGACTATGGACAAGACAACAGGAAGGTAATTTCAACTTGACGACCTTTTTTCGTACATTAGATAAAACAACGGCGTATACACGATGATTCACCAAAAGTATTATCTAACACGACCACAGTAATTTCCGCTGGTTGCATCAATGACAATCGTCGTATAGCTTATCAGTACGTTACGTTTCCAGTTGAAATGCTCTTGTCGTCCTAAGGTCATTTATGCATAACGAAGAATACAACGAGCTGAACGGGACATCGCTTCACCGACTGTCGACGCACACCAAATTGATAGGAAAAGTGAGGTAACCAATAATTTGTGTTTTCGGAAGATATCAAGACGATGGATTGCCTTAGTTCCGGAGTCCTTGTCAACTATAGCAAGACGATGAACATCGCTGCATCATGATGTAGACGAGGATGAGCGTCACAGATGAAGCAGCTATACCCTGTCGTTTCTAACCCACTATGGATACATCCTAACTGTTTCAAAAAGTCGGTGAATTTTCTTCGTAGACAGAATAACTATTAAATCCGTAATGTGCTGCAAGAGCAAACTGTCAAGCAGCACAGGTTCAACCTGTTACACCGATTCTGTAACCAAGCTACCGGAAGTATAACACCTACTTTGTGTGGTGACCGTACCGAGCAATTTCATCTACATTCAACAATACACGGATAATTAATTGTTTCCAAGTAACTGTTGGTTTACTTTAATTTCAGGCGTTACATGTTGCGAGTGAGAAGTGTCTGAGGTGAATTCATCTCCAGAACTTTGTGTTTCTTCTGTACGAACCTAAAGATCCTTTAGATATGTACAGTATTTACTTTTGCAACGTAACCGCTTTTCAATGTGGGTTACTGAGAGTATTCAATCGACCACCGTCGCATGTGGATAGTATAGATACATAAAATAGTACGCCAAGTCAACGGGAAATCACGGGTATTGTACAGATAATTGCCACAGGCTTACAACCGACGATCAAGAGCTCTTAAGTGATCATCACTGCCTCCTAAAAGACAAGAAAAACTGCACCACCTAATAAGCAGAGGTGGATATCGGTCACTTAAAAATTCTATAGTAGAACAGTGGCGGAGGTATGATAACGAAAAGCACCAACAAATATCTAAAGGGCAGTATAGGTTACCTCACACATCCGAAGACAGGTAATGGCGACTCCTTCATCTGGGAAGACCAGGAGCAACTCAACCTTGGCAGCTTGATGAGCAAATCGATAACAACGAAAGGATGCACGGATATTCGAATCACGATCAGTAGGTTTTTTATCAGGAGTCGCGGATTGCGCAACACCTAGTGTGGGTGGAGGGTCTTTCCCCAAGTTGGAGATTCCAGACAAGTAAGGATTCATATTGTCTGGAACAATGGGGGGATGAGCAAGAACAACACCGCAGGAGAATGCAGATATATGTCCAAGAGGCAACCACTGGGGAAAGTCAGCAGGTACTTCCTCAGGATGCCATATTAGGCCGGTGGTTGGCAAAATCAAGCAAGACGATGATAAATAAGGTATCGCATGCGCAGTGGCAGTTGACTGATGATGTGTATCACTAATCGATGATTCATCCGCTTCGATTCCACATGTTTTGGCAGAGAGATGCAATTCAGGGAAACCCGCCGTCAAAGCAAATGAAGAGGATAAATCAATGGAATTTGATGCACCAGTGTTATCAACAGTTGCCAGGTCCGCAGACGCTTTGGAATTCTGGAAGTTAATACAATTCAGTGTGAGATAAATAAATAGAAGGTATAAGAAGTGATCCATTTATCCTGCAAACATTGAATAATATAACGACGGATGAGAAACGTACAGATGAGAATTGGAGGGATCCGGGAATTCGTGTCGCCAGGCTGTTGATGACTAGCTCCTGTTTAAGGTGGTCAAAGTTAGAGTAATTCATCCGCCTCGCTCATACTATGCAGAGTAAATTCCCGAGGACGAAACGCTGAACATTACCACCAGTAATCGGGAAGAGAGAATGATCGTATCCGATTACCAAACTTGGATGGCAAGAAAGCACACTCTGAGCTTGGATTGTTCGCAAGCCCGGGTGAGACGTCTTACTTTGAAGGCTCTTCGATAAGAGTAAACTTATCCGAGCACCTTCGTCCTCAGTCAAACATCCATGCATGTTGTTCACATCCCTTAAACAACATTGCTCTTATTAAAAGAGTGCAACAGAGAGCTATAAAACATACTAAAAACATTCCATCCATTGTTTATTAAACCAAAACCAATATGTATGCATCACTAGCGTATCAGAAGTGACTCTGTCTTAGCATATAGAATGCTATGCTAATGACATCGACTGTAAAGAAGCTTGTCTTTGTCTAACCCACATGACTATCTCACGAGCTACTTGCTAAAACTAAAACATCAAATGAGGCACCCGACTAGCAGGCGACGTTCATTCAGTGCCCGGATTCGCCCAATTCAGGACAGTTAGACAGAATCTGCTGAACTAAAGCAAACAAATTCAGAACACCAAACCGAAACTTCAAACATCCTGGTCATGAAAATAATTGCGCTAGAGCAAAGGCACGCTCAATTTCCCTAATGCTCTCAGTCTGCTGTTGATGATGAATGCTTCTGTGCGCTAGCAACATGAGTGGTGTTCTTTTCTATTACTCGGTCTCTTCACTCATATTGTTGTAGTTGCTAAATTTCCAATCTATTTTAACGAAAACAGTGTACTCTTCGTCTACCTTTCTTTATAAAGTTTCCAATAGAGAATAAAATATACGTAAGCTCTTTAGCTTCCACTACTCTGTAAACTTCCTGTGAATCCAACTGGAGACATTGTTAGGAGGCGCATCTCCTAACGAAACAGCCAGGACGCATCACGCCACATCGATCGGCCGGCCCAGCTCGGATGGTATGGTCGTGGGTGGTGGTATGGTTCCACTCAGCCAATCAGATTGCAGGTGTGCGGTCGAACGCCTGTGCGCTATCTGGACTGAGTTTCTTCTCGCGTTGCCCTGACTGCCATAGGCGACTGTTTCATTTGATTCGCTCTGTCTGTCGGCCATTTATGGTAATCGTTTCGTCCTATAAATTTAGAGCCTCTGTGGCCTAATTTTGTCTCGCTCTTCCAATAAACGGTGTTGCCGCGTCTCTTCTCATTTCTCGGTTTTGGGTCAAGCGACTGAGCGCGTAACCAAGGTGACGATCCAACAGAGATCGGTTAGTACTAAATCGGAAACACAAAACCCACGCGTAAGGCAGACGGGTTGGTTAGACGAAATTCATTAAGCAGCTAAAAATGTAGAAATAGGAACATAACTCATGATTGCAAGTTGGTTAACAAGCAAACAGAACTATAACTTAGAAAAGCTCAAACACATACTTTCGAGGAACGATGTGACCCGCAGAAGGCCGCTGAAGCTTTGATAAAGCGTACTTCTTGGCCTGTTATGGACATGTAATAAGGCTTCCATGAGTAGGTCTTGTTCATCTGGTAAAAAGAGGGATAATAAGTGTGAAAGTTAAAGACTGCAATCATGATCGTATGAGTGCAAAATTTCAGAGCATAAAACAATCGAAAACATGAAAAAGAGAAATAGACGCCCAACCAAGTGTCACTCACAGAACCGCCGATAGATAAAATTTTGCACAAACACTGCCGTGACAGGAAGGATCCGGACAAGTCACGATGAACACTCTGGAAAACGGGAAGATAAAGAGGATCGTAATGCAAACAGACAAGGACTGCATAAACACAAAAACGATAAAATGAAAATCTGTAGCCTACAGATCAAAAGCGGTACAATTTTGTAACATAAATCTACGCTCATGAAATGAGATAGGACCATGTCAATAGACACTAAAAAATGCAATCACTGTCGAACATCGTCGAAAGCAAATGCGCAAAGGGAAGTTCTAATAAACGAAAACGGAACTACGTTTGAATAAAAGAAAAATTCAATAATGCATACAATAAGTTTGAAAAACGACCAATTGGGAAAACCCTTTGATAGAGTGGCTGTTAAGTCACCTAGACTATACACAGTCATCATTACAAAATGACCATCCCGAAATTAGTTACTAATTCCAGGATTGCCGTTTAACAAATAATCAGTCTGAGCGACGTAGACAAGGTGTTCAAACACATGCCTCTCGGAACCTGATGTGGTCACCGGGGAAGTTTCAACTGGACATCCAAGAAACAATATACTAACTCGAAGGTTATGTGGCACGTGATGACTGCACACACAATCTTACGTCGGCCAAAGGCACGACACGCAAAAAAATCTCATGATCTCCATGCAAGACATCAAGCGGTATGGTAACCTGTTTGGACGTTTTGGTCAAAACTGAACCAGGTCAGGTAGGAATAGGTTGAAAACTATAAGAACCCGGGCCAGAATTCAACAAAATTATCTTCTATATACATGCACATACGAGACTTTGATCAAGCGATAATGTGCGGGGACATGGAACGGAAACAAAAGTCCATGTCAATTGATTTCTGAAACGCAGTTCAGAATTAACGAGCCGGGAAGAGTATGTGGGCGCAGAGAGCAAAAAAACACGAACACAGCTGAAATACAAATATAGACAACTATATGCCTTAGTGTGTAGATCCATTGGCCATGGTGCGAGCAAGAGCAAAAGACATCAAACTGGCAATTTCGTGACTTCAAGCAATCGCACGCGGAAAACTAGACAAAGTTAAACTGGGTACATGAATCAAGTCAGACAGTCAGAGCCTGAACACAGGCATTCCGTCAGATGCTACCGATAACCTAATCCTTATGCCAGATTCAAGTAACCCGCCAAGTGTTAAACATATCAAGTAAACAAATTCTCTGGTTAGTCCTCATCACGAGAAAACAGTAGTGAAGACGAATGCGTCTTCTGATACATTCATAGACTTACTGTCTCTGACCGATGGTAACGGCCTCCTGTACATAGGTTGCGAAATTGCGACCAGTTTGGATTAATTCCCTTTACAGCCGATGGAACTAGATCAATCGTTTGATAAGAACCAATAGCAACATGGGGACGATGATCTCTACGATTGACAGGGCTAACGCAGAAAATGAAAACACATCAATTGGTAAAACAGTAAGGACAAAAAACAAGTGCCAATGAACGAGAGAAACAAGAGAAAAAACGTTAAAGGATTAAGTTGACCCAGAATTTGGAGTCCAGAGTAATCAGATCGTCCACTGAAGATTCAATGCAGACACAGAATACAGAAATAGAGTGATGTCAATCATGAACCCATTTTTGAACATACATAATGCGGAAACTCAGGACAGAAAGTAAAACGGAAGCTCGTTTATTCACGACATCGGTTGAACACATTAACAACGAGACCCACGACAAAAGATACTGGCAGAATTCCAGGAAGGGACAGTTGAAATAGATCGAATAAAATCGGATGCTAACTGACGGTAAGATAGATAAGACTTTTCAATTTAACGTCCATAAGGTTGGTTGCCAGTAAAATTCGTTAAACAGATATTTCAAACTGATAGGCACACGTAAATGACACTGATAATGGGCTAGTAATCTGTTTTAGTTGTCACATCACACCCGCAGGAAAGATTATTAGTTTTGTAGCCGTTTGGCACTTTAACTCTCATTAAGTATTAACTGGACTATGGCGGATGCTATTCGCGTCAAAGCAGGTAATGATGATGGTGATGGAGCGAACCGCACTCCATTTTGTTAGCGACGGCATACACCAAATAGAAATCAGACATCTATCGAACACAAAAGACCTGTACCGGTTAATTTCACGAGCAACGATCTCGGCTGAAAAGCCTTCAGAAAACAGGGTCGTGGAATAAAACCGCTTTTACAAAACCGCATAAAATCCAAAAACACAACTGTACGCACATGAAGGATCCAATAATCTGGTAGTCAGACAAAATCACACGCACACTGAGCAGCACAACCAGGTGCACAGCACACAACCGCAACGTTAGCCAAAATACGTGTGCGCTCATGTGGGTGGCAGCACACAGTAAGTCTGAATATTCAGAGGGAATTGCTGTTTAGGTGGAATCAATACCGTCGAGCGTGACTGCTGGAGCGTGTTGAAAAGTCGCTACCTTTCGAAACGCAGTCGAAAGCAGAACTTGTGGCACAAAGCAAATCTCAGTTTTGAGTTTCTATTGGTTATTTTATAGACAAGATGCATCAGTAAAATGAAGAATTACAATTGGTGCCGACGCCTTGGCTTTCCTATTGGTCGGCTCGGCTCCGCTTGTAGCTCGTTTGTTTTAACGCGTGACGCACTTAAACAACTTGTTTTACTCCGATGCTCGTTATAACAAAATCCGATGCTAAGGCAACGTGCTATCCTGATTGGTCACCGCGCTGACATACCAGTCTGCTCGCGTTGTCGACACTGATTGGCCGTAGCCTTCTGCGAATCACTGGTTGACTTCGTATCGATGCGTTTGTCCAATCCAATCTCTTTACACAACGTAAACATAAAATAATAGCAAGAAAAGGGGCGCAATTACTTAAGGGCGGAAACGTGGATAAAATGAGTAAACAAGCGTGGACTTTCGGTTTGTGCGATTCCTCAATCAACCGATGAAAACCTGGATATTAGCCGAATAGAAAAGCCACTGGAGTTTCAACAACTACCAGTTACGACATTGGAACGCACGATGACATAACGAACACAGCACTTTTTTGAGTTCCGTCGACGAACTGCAAGTGGCATGCGGGGTATGACAGAGCATAACCGATTCTTCACTGCGATGCAGTCGAGCAAACAATGTCCTGCTCGGGAACTTAGTGCGATTTCCAATCCAGAGTGACTACCAGATTCACTGTCGATGTCAAAAAAGAACCTGAAAAAGAAAGTCAGATACGTGAAGAACAGGCAGGATTCCGATCCGGTCGAGGGTGCGTTGACCACATTTTTACCTTGCGACGGATCTTGGAACATCGGCACTCTTATAGGCAGCCGACGGTCGTGGTCTTTTTGGACCTGAAGGCTGCTTTCGATTCAGTTGCTCGTAACGTTCTCTGGAACTGTCTTCTTCGCAAGGGAGTACCAGGGAAATACGTGAATCTGTTGAGCTCAATGTTATGGACTGTTGTCTTCAGCGTTTATCACTCCTAGTGGTGTTCATCAGGGGTGTCTGATCTTCCTTTCCATTCACTATTCGTTATGGAAGTGCGTTTGAGGAGTCCAGTGAGCTTGGTGTTGACCTTCATCCTGATGCTAGACTGACCGACATGAAGTATACGGACGACATTGTCTTACTTAGTCCCTCTGCCGAAGACATGCAGACCATGCTGAACAAGGTGAGTGACCGGGCTGGTTTGTATGGAATGCGCTTCGCACCTTCAAAGTGCAAAGTGTTACTTCAAGACTGGGGCATTTCCACTCCTACTTTCTTTATTGCAGGTAATCCGCTCTTCACATACTTGGGTAGCACTATCTCGTCAGCTTGTAATATTGCTGATGAGATATCAGCGAGGATAGCAAAGGCACGAGTTGCCTTTGCCAACCTGCGTCATCTGTGGCGTCGAAAAGACGTTCGGTTGTCGCCCTAAGGATTGGTATATAATGCTTGCGGACGTTCTGTTTTGCTCCATAGTTCGGCAAACGTGACCTGTTCACAACGGAGACATAAACAGACTTGCTGTATTTGACCATCGTTGTCTTCGCCAATTAGCCCCTATCATGTGGACTGATCGCGTGATAATACGGCTGTTCGCCGACGCGTATTCCGGAACGCTCGGGACACGCGATCAATTGGCCAACTAATCGTGTCGTGCAGCCTGCGATGGATGGCTCACATAGTTCGTATGCCAGCTGAGCGTTTGCCATATCGGGCATTATATACTGAGACCACCAACAGTTGGGTAAACCACGTGGTGGTCAAGCAACAACGTGGTCACGAAATATGAAGACCTGACTATTCCATTGAGCAAAGTGGGTAGGTGTCGCCTGCCTGGATGGGGTCCTCGTGATCACTCAAACCGCTGGTTAGAGACGCTATCCGAGATGGCGGCGTGTCGCAGTCAATGGCGTACCTGCATCCATACCATTTCTAGTTCTCTTCTATTAATTTTCAACCTTCTTAGTAACGTTTTCTTCTAGGATATTTTACGTCACTGTTGAGGTGAACGGCGTGGCGCAGTGCCCCCTAGCCAGTCTCATGGTTGTTGTGATGAGCGTTACAAGTTTAACCGTAGTTATAACTAGCCTAATTGTTATCATGTTATACGGTGTCAAAGACTTACACGAACTAAACAGAAGTTGGGAAACGATTTGGTTCAGCCCAAGAATCCGGAAACGAAAATGTCACGCAGATTTTGCAAGAATTCGTACAGGGTCGTTAACTGATCCTGGAATTTACGTACTTAATTCAACATACAAGTTACGTAGACGAGAAAAGCATCAGCACTTTGTTAGAGACAATTCGTAACGTTGACGAACGCATAACGCTTGAAATAATATAGTTTCAAACTGTTGTGCGGCGCACTTGAGAACAACACAGTCTATACTATCTTAAACGGAAGCTATGTGTTCACTTCATCAAAAAGCAGGGAACGGTTCTCAATGACAAACAAATATTACCGGTGACAGTGGTAGAAAACAAATATAAGTAGCAGTACGAGCCTGAAAATAACATGAGGAGCACAATTGCACAGATAGAACAATAGGCAGCAATTTTTGAAAACCGTCCCAAATGAATAACGCCAATGAACTGACCTCGACCATGTTCCATGATCCTGCAGGTTTCTATTAGACCGTGTTAATCTGTTTTCTTTATTTGGTCCCATTTCCAAATTAGAAATCCCCTCAGACGTCTCACGTAAACTTTCGGATTCAACACTGAATTGACGAGTCTGCTGAAGGGCCAGTTTTCGAGCGATCTGCTGATCTGCAATTTCAATCGACCTGTAAGCTTCGCCAGCTTTGGTCCACAAATCCTGTGAACAATCGTTCGGGTCGCTATGGAACGAAGTCCACAGGTCTCCCTGTTTGGTTATATGTAATTGAGGACGGATTGCCTGATTTGATACCGAACGATCTTCCACATCAAAACTCGGATGCAACGGTCTTCGTTCAACAGTGCTCATTCTGACCGTATCGCTGTTTCTCACGTCTGAAAAAGATAATGTTGTTCAACGCGCAAGGTTAATGGTCGGACAAATATCTGTCAGGCTTTTGTGGATACTATGATAAATTAGTTACTGATACAAATCAGTTAAGTCACATCAACGAGACCGATGATCAGGAAAACTACATCGTCCTTTAGTTTAAAAATCTGACTCGCTACGCACAGGCTTGATGAACATTCATTAGATTGTGATGTTCGACGAACAGACGGCTAACATATGCACTTATCAAATACAACGTGGAATCTCACGACCAAACCTTCGTTAAACAACTCAAAAATGTTTATTTCATGGGCAAGAGGGTGCGTTAGATTTCTGATTTTACATAGTGAGCGATGCTACTATCGTGCCAGATGAAGTGGATGGGCGGACCGTATACATTCCAATGTCTCTAGCCGAGCCCCAAAAACTCTATCGTATTGATTAGGATCATTACCACCGAGATATCTCTGATCGATCTGACAAATGAAGACTTGTTCTATCGTGTGCAATACTGTCATCATCATCATCGCCATCAGCAGCAGCAACAGCAGCGTCAAAAATAACAATACACCAGTGGTTCACCTTGACGCTAAAGTGCCATACGTATACAGTTTTGTACAACAGTAAGTAGAGTGAAGTAAAAAAAAGTAACATTAAACGCAATGCGCCACGAAGTCGTACCAGCTCTTCTAGCTTTCTGTATCTTGCACACAATCACGTATAGGCTGGATGAAAAAGGAATAACACCCCGTGCTACAACGTCAGTAGCAGTCACCTTCAGAAGAGAAAACAATGATTTCAGCCATAGATTAAGGAAAATTGAAAACAAAACAAAAAAAATCTTAAAGACGGCATCTGATAACCTGCATATTAAACAGCTTTCGATAGTTCTACTGCTAATCAAAGAAGCTTGTGCTAGTGTTATCTTTGAGAAGTAAGTGAATGGAATTAAACAAACGTACACACAGCTAGTTATCAAAACGAACACATATGAACTGAAGATGTTAGGTATGAAAAAGGCAAATGAACTGCAACTAACGGAACCTACAGAGGTTAAGCAACATCAAGTAAGATAACCAAAAGTAAGCATTGAAACGATGCAACAGAACTGCACACTAGATTGTATAAATTTCAAGAGGCGTTGGAATTATCAAAACTGCTTCGAATTCCTGAAAACGGAGACGGTGTACGCGGAACTATATGGAATGGAATATTAACAGAGAAATAGGGAAGTTCCCTCGCGATGTGTAAACGTACCGTTGTCAGAGGAACAACGGGGCCCAAATGATATATTTTCAGTCACTTGACCATGTTTCCACCGACAGCCCGGACTAGATACGACAGGGTCACGTGATGCGGGCATTGCCATCTGGAGAGGCCTTGATGACTTAGTGCTGCGCCGTCGTGGCAGATGAGTAATTTGAGGTTCAACTACATGAACACTGCTTTGGGGTGCAGCTGGCAGCAACTGGCAACAGGACGTAGGGGTTTCACCAGTCCCCTCGATGGACTTCGGTGAACCACCTGTGGGTGAAGGACAGAGAGGTAAGACATTCATTTCATCAGACCGTCCGGCATGACGGGCAGACGCGTAGGCACGTTTGCGAACAAAGCAGACGCGCTGGGTTTCATCTTCATCTTCCAAGTTCGGACGGCTGACGGTCATCCGGCGAACAGGTGGTTTTTGACGCGCACCGATAAAATAATGCTGAACCGGATCATCCGCATTGATTGGATAGTCATCGTTCTGCTTAGGTGTGAACAAAGTAGGTGACAATGGGGCACCTGGATGAATCACGTCTGAATGCTGTGGTGCAGCTTGAGCGGAGTCAACTCTGCTTGGACTTTCGGATGACAAAGCAGTTGGGGTAGTGGAGAGTGCAGGTTGAACTGTGACAGAAAGAAAACAAAGTAAAACATAAAACAGTGGACGGAAAGGCATTCTAAATGTTAAAACAAAGCCGCGGACACTCAACAATGAACAACTTGCGTTTCGGTTGAACAGGAACCAACAGAACTTTAGCAACTGAAGTATGAATCCAGATAAGCAAGTTAAGCCGTTTCTGGTAGAGAAACAAAGGCCACGGTAGAGCCGCATTGACCAAACTCAACAGGCACAGTAAATGATAGTCAATCAGATGTCACTGAATGCCTGCCGAACGACTGCATAACACGAGCAGTATCTGTTCATGAACAATGATACGTACTTTTTTAATAGATTGTGGGACGTAAGTCCGGCGTCCGACATATAGACTGAATAGTTCAGTCAGTTCACATATAGGGAAGGCGTCACAATTCAACTATCGATTCCCAACTGTAGGCAAGCCAACCTAGAAACGGATCGTGTCGGTAAACGCACTGAAGGATGACACAGTGTAGACCTAGTGAACTCGATCAGGCACATTTTGACAATCAAACGAGGGGACAGAGCATGAAAACATAGAGTATCTAACACGCCAGTATCGTTATGAACAGTGAATAACCCTCCGTACTACTGCAAATTAGTAAGTTAAATACGAAGACAAAATGAGCTACTTATCCTCCTAGCATGATGCCACTTACCTAACTGTCAACTCCTTCTTCAAAAAGTAAACGTAACAGGGACATCTACATTATCAAGAAATCGGGTAATATATTCGCAAATGTGCCCACATTATCAAAATAGAGAAAAGCTTAAATGTGCATGATTGATTTCGATTGCTTATTATCATTATCACGCCCGGAATTCATACAGAACACCCAAAACACCCATCACTTTAGGTACGTGGTTTCGCCCTGATCATGACCTCACGATTGAGTTGCACGTGCACCTAAGTTTCCATCTCCGATTTTGTCAGAAACTAGACTGGATGCCGCCCCAAACGGGAAATGAGTCATTCACCTGCAGATGTTTTCAATCGGTGTCAGCACTGGTATTTGAAAAATTACAAACACAAGAAACAGGCCGTCATGCCTTGCTAGAAAAATGTGGAATGGTGGATTATCGAAACATTGGATGAAAGCGGAAATAAAGGCGGACAAAGAAATCTGAGGTGGACTGGACGCTATCAAAGATTTTGTGGTTAGGAGCGTTCTCCTTGAGGTGTTAACAAGTAATTATGTTGAATAGACAGGGCAGACGGCTGCTGGGAACAGTAAATCCTATTGTCTTACATGTGGACCAACAGTAGGTTATCGTTTAGCATACTATCATAAGAAAGCGGACACGATCGCGAATGATAAAGCAAAAACTGGTTTCTGACCTGATGGATTCCGTCACAAAATGAATCAGGATGAAGTAGGCTGATACCACAAGGAATGTGTCACAGTATGATATCCTTAGTCACATCTAGGCTGGATGCTATCAGGCTGCGTGAATTCGGACAAGAGAATTCGAGATAATCGAGGGTCAAAGCCACGACCCTAATGTTATCATCGTTGTCATTATGACTCCAACGAAGTGCGTGTGGAAAAGTATAAAAATCAAAGGTAACTCGAACGATGAAAGTGAATTATTAATTTCAAAAACCAAGACAAACTTACTTATGATGAAGCGGTTGATCGCACTATTTATGCTGTTAGAAGAGGACAACTGCTGTGAGCTGGGCGATACGAAAGGTGAATGAGAAGAGGGAGAAGTAGGTGAAGCTGGGAGCGATTGAACCGGTTTTTGTTTTGATAATCTCGGTTTTGGAACAGGGATAACATGAAGAACGCGTTCAGAAAGTTGTGAAGCGTTCTGATGTGGCAGCGGCTTAGTGGTTGCAAAATCGTGTGAAAAAGCCTAAAGTACAAAAAGTGAAAATAATTTTGAAATCAAACGGAAATGATGACTTGATATGCACAAAAGAACTGTCAGATGACTGTATAAGCATATGCATTGGTGAGCACATTAAAAAGGTGTGGATAAGGAATCAGAACGAGGAAACAAAAATACACAAGGGAGAAACAAAGCAATCAGTGTCAGGAGCCGTACCGCATAAACTAATAAGCAATTTAGTTGTGCATCACTGGCATTTTCACGAATGTTCATGTTCACCCTAAGAGACCGGACACAAGCGGGTAGCATCCAATATACCGAGTTGTATCCCTGTAATCTCTCATTCATATAAAAACGCAAGCACCATATTCCTCCATTGGACAGTGAATAGCTCGATCGTAAAGGTGAGCAACTGACAAATGCCCTAGTTTCGTATACGAATCGCGCACGTTTGATGTAACTATGAAGGCCAAAGGAGAATTTGCGGAAACAATTGTTCTTAAAGTTGGCTGCTCATGTATTTTTGGGGTTTCATCTTTTCAATAACTGGTATCATGATTATTAAAAGGAATTGAGATCAGACTGAGTGTCAAATGAATACCATGAAACAAACTTGGTGGATAAAAAAATAAACCGAAACTGGAAAAACAGAGTAAAAACTGTGACGACAAAAAAACCTTCTTCGCTCCGAAGATTGCGCGCGGTTTTCGGTTTATTTTGTGGTTATTTTCATTTTCTTGGAAAGTAATAATAGATAAAGGCGATCAAGACAGCAAGCACAACAACGCTCCCTCCACCGATTACAGCTTACAACTACGTCCCCCAGCGTCTCCAGTCAACAACGCTCTGAGTCATTTGGAACAGTCGTGACGCCAGACGTAAACCGAACTTCTTCAAGCCTCTACAACAAGCCGCGAGCTGCCCATTGTATTCTTTCCATTAATATCTGGAGAACGCAAACAAGACGTGTTGCGGTAAATGCCGGGCAAGCACGCGTAAAACACGCCTTAGCAAACGAAGTGGAAGTATTTCGGGTAAAGAGGAGGGGGGTCATCAATTCCCGTCGTTCCGTTTCACCGTTATTCACGTGTTACTATCATCACATAAAAATTCGTGTAACATTCATATTCCCAATTGCAACACGGTGAACACCTGGAACCGATGTACCAGAATAGGTGGCTCAAAGTTGAACAAGTAAATGGAACAGATGAAACAAGAGACCGAAAGCGCAGTCCACCGCATCCAGCAAGCGCCGAACGCAAACATGACTTGAATAGACTATTACAAGCAGGTTCAACACACACCCCACAGTTGCTTGCAATCAGAAACAGTTTTTGCGAACACAGCTCAATGACGTGAATTACGAGCGCACGGTCAACAATCAACTGCGCAACGAATCTGGACTCGGCAACCATTCAACCGTACTGCCCATTTCACCAAATCAGGGTGAATTTGTTTTTAATCTATACGCCGCACGGCGTTTGTTGTTGCATGGCTTATTGAGTCAAATGTGGGACGGAGACTGTCAAGCTTAGGTAGTGGGTCCAACAATACTCGGAGTGGATTCACAATTTAGCCATTGAAATACAACAGTAAAGATCACGCCACAGGTGTACATACTGACGTCCACTGCGCAAAATCATGTCGGATCACCACCTAAAATGCCACAGAAAAAGATTACCTGAAGCTTTCTTGTTTAATGCAACCACTAGCAATTAAGCAGCTACACAAATAAATGTATGTTAAATTATTACAAAGACATGTTCCGCAGTTACTGCAACAAACCTTATAAAACACCTTCAAAAGTATGGTGCATTCACGTGAATCAATCACAGTTTAACCACCTAGATCATTGTTCAGACGGATAGGTATAAGTGCGAGGAGCATAGTCAATTATAAGCAAAAATGGACGCGATAACGTTGCGGGGGGCAGTGTTCAAATAAAAAGTTCACCTGCCAAGCACCCTGAAGACTACAAAGGCATTAAAAGTAATGTCACAGAGGATTATATAACGAATTCGACGCAAAGCCAGTAAGGCATAACTGATTCTTGTCCTGAGAGGAAACATTACAAAGTAAAAGAGAACAAAACATGCTGAGAACAAAGTAGACAATAGAATATCATAAATGGGTATAGATAACTATGGTTGGGAGAAGCCGATCTATCGCACGACCTCGGTAAGGTGGAAAATAGCAACCGCATATACAGTGTGCGAGATGGAATTGAGAGATGGGAACATCGACGTAGAGGTTTTGTACGGTAAAACGTCACTGGTTCCTCAGCAACAACCTAAAGGACGATGGACATTTGTTGTTAGGTACGTTGTCAGAAATTGCGTAGAGCCGAAATGCGTCACACTGTTACTGTTAGACATCGTGTTCCTTTGATCACTGATTCGATATCGTGTTGACATATCACTCACTGTAGCGCCTAGCTTACTACACTAGAAAGAGTACGACAAAAATACCCATGTAAGAAGTAGGTGAGATTTACTCGAATAGTCAGATACAGGACTGCTCCACAGAGTGGATACCCTCTCGAAAAATTTGCGTCGGTCAACCCAGTTTTTGCACGAGGGCAAAACATGATTAGGTTTAATGCGAATACGTTTGTACTAAACAGTGGCTTGAAAAAAACAACCAATGATAAGAACAGTCGAAAATTGTTGTTCCACAAAGACAAAAATCCTCGCATTCGGTGTTCCCACCAGATGGTAAAAGAATATGCGACTTCCACTAAGTATCACAACTCCAACGCAACGATGATTCACACACAATGATTAAACTATCCATTTCTTTTACATTCAGAGCAATCCATCTACGTTGAGCACGTCACTCAAATTGACCTACTCACCTGGAAACTCCTCCGTTGAAAAATAAACTTCGATAAAGATATCTAGTGAACCGTACGAACGTTACCGATGATTCTAGTAGAGTACAGGGAGCCCCAACCAACGTCGGTGTCCATTCATCACCACAGCAGCCATGAGACTGACTAGGGGGCACTGCGCCACGCCGTTCACCTCAACAGTGACGTAAAATATCCTAGAAGAAAACGTTACTAAGAAGGTTGAAAATTAATAGAAGAACTAGAAATGGTATGGATGCAGGTACGCCATTGACTGCGACACGCCGCCATCTCGGATAGCGTCTCTAACCAGCGGTTTGAGTGATCACGAGGACCCCATCCAGGCAGGCGACACCTGCCTACACCGCTCAATGGAATAGTCCAGGTCTTCATATTTCGTCACCATGTTGTTGCTTGACCACCACGCAGTTCTACCGATGTGTTGGTGGTCTCACTAATATAATACCCGATATGGCAAACGCTCAGCTGGCATACGAACTATGTGAGCCATCCATCGCAGGCTGCACGACACGATTAGTTGGCCAATTGATCGCGTGTCCCGAGCGTTCCGGAATACGCGTCGGCGAACAGCCGTATTATCACGCGATCAGTCCACTTGATGGGCTAATTGGCGGAGACAACGATGGTCAAATACAGCAAGTCTGTTTATGTCTCCGTTGTGAACAGGTCACGTTTGCGAACTATGGAGCAAAACAGAACGTACACAAGCATTATATACCTATCACTACCTCAGCACTCCTCCTCCTCCTGCTCATCATCATCATCATCATAGACAGCAATACATCAGTGGTTCACACTGATGCTTGACTGCCACACAACCACGAAGAAGAACAAAGGAAAAAAACTTATATAGGAAGAAAGAAGAAAACAGAGGAGGGGAGGGGAAGTGGACCTAACTACTAAAAATAGCTACGTCTATATTCAAACATACAACATCAAGGCGCCTACACCTTGCAAACAAACAACCGAGCTGTAAGTGAAAAGGCGTCATCAGCAAGACAGCTTCCTTACGGCTTTCACTGCCCCGCATCATTAAGTGCACTCACTTCACAGACAACTCGGCCAAACAACGACAACATTCACGCCACTGAGCTCGATTAGCCGCCATCTCACCTAACGTCTCAAGCCACCGACTCTGTGAGTCGCGAGGGCCCCAGCCCGGGAGACGAACCCGACCTACAGTGACCAACCCCTTCGTAAACGATTTCATTTGTCTACGCCAGGTCATCATCTGTCCACCTCGCACCTTGCGCCAGTCGGCCGCAGCGTCAGCACTCCTACGCGGTCAGTAGTGCGACATACAATCCTATGAGTGTAACTGCTTTTCGTCTGGCTGCTCCCCTTTGGCCTGTCTGACAGGGTTGAACCTGGAAGGACCGGAGTCCTAGTCAGCATAGCCCGCCGGATCAAAACAGCACACAAGTCCAACCACTACATCAATATAGCAGTATAGGTCAGGTAGCAGCACAAATTGTTTCGTCCACTGAACCGCATGTATGCGGTTGTTTTGAGATACCATATATCACAAGAGTATTGGATCAGGAATGGTAGCAATGAGGTGGAAAGCGTTTAAACGCATGAGGGAGCATTCTTCTGTTTCTGCAAAACGTCAATTCCAACGTCTTGTTTTGAAGCGAAAATTCCCTAGATCATTGCACTTCCACTTTTACGCAGCTACTAACCACAGGTATCGGGCTGTTTATACGTCCTGCCGGTAACATTGCCTTTCTTTACGCATTTCCAGAACACGAAAAATAACTGCAATTCGTCGATTTTGGGAACAAATAGAGTCGTGAGTATTACTCATAGTGGCGGTGACACTCTATTAGTCGCTGATGATGGTCAATACAATTTGAACATAACACATTTCAATCGAAATGAATTCTTGAATCAGAGGCAGAGACAACGTCGCAACAGATAGCCTTACAAACATGGGACAGTCAGTTTTGACCATTCTTATTATATTATGTGACGACAAACCAATTTGTAATCAGTCTTGTTCGCACTTAACGTTGTCATTTTTCATTCTCTCATGCAAAATGTGAGATCGACCCAAGTGATACTGCTAAAATGTTCGCCACAAAACGATACCCTTGTAATTGTGGGGCAGACGGCAACACAAGACTAAAACGGATTAAAGCAAAATACGTGCGACACTCGAAACAACCCATTTCGTTTGCACTTACTGAAAGACAACTTGGATCCTGCTGATTGGAAGGGTTTTCGGGGATCCTGGAGAACGGCAAAGCACCATTCACCCGTGTTGTGTTGACAGAATGCGGTTCAGTAGCAAAACGAAGAGAATCAATGTTGGATCTGGAATCTTTGGTTGCACAGGCTTGTACAGTAGCATTTAGAGTAGAGTGAAAAATAGAATGCTCCTGTTTAAAATCTTCGAGAAGCGAAGTTGGACGCATGGAACTAGCCTCCTTTATGTCACTAGCCATGACCACAGAGAGTTCTAGATGGTCGCTTTACGATAAAGGAGAAAATGGAGAAAAACGGTCAATGTATTATCAACAACAAAGCAAGCATTATCGATGATGCAAACATTTTGGCATTACTGGTCACTATTCTGAAGACTATCAACGGAAGGTTCGAAATCGAATAACGCTGGTCATTACACAACGCACATGCTGCAGCACAGTACACCTCGTCAGATTTTCCAAATTTACGTAGGCACGCTCGGAACAATCAAAGTCAGAACCCAATACCGCGATAGAATTTTCACTAAATAAGCCAACTGTGCCAATTAATAATTGTCCACATGCAACAGGTCAAGTGGGACAGTTTGACCCACCAGCCAGCCCATGATTTCGGACGATCGATCGAACTAGAACTCATGAGATACCGGTCAACAAATACAAGCACCAACGGTTCAACAGCTGTCCAACAGTCTCACCTTAAACTACACACAAATAGATGTATCACAGAGCAAATAAACAAGAAGAACTGTAGTCTTGTACTACAATCCCAAAAAGAAATAATAACTGAAAGGCATATGACAATAATTAGCAAACCTCGATGCCCGAATAACATTGGAGGCTTGTAGGTATGTCATTGATTCCACCGGACGACCACCAAGAGTTTCAATTTGATAACCAACGCGGATACCAGCTCGATCAGCCGCTCCACCAGGTTCAACCTTGACCACCATAGCGGTGGGACCAAAAGGTTTCCCTACAAGCATAGGACGGAAGATAGGAAATTTCATAAAGGTTCGGTTTTTAATCACGAATGATGCACATGTTTAGTCGCCACATAACAGTTCATCGTAAAAAAACGGGATGCAAACAGCAAGGAACAGAACTTGACGACCAACGACGGTGAAGAATAAAGTAAAAATATGCACACATATATAGGAAAGAATTCAGATTAACTTGAATAGGCTGGAGGTCAATTGAGGATTCACAAATTTGAAGAAAAAAAACGGTAACTACGTTTATTGGTAACGCTTCATTGGTGATTTTGAAGTATTTTCAGACAAACACTTCCAGTTATATAAGATATTTTCAATGAACGAACATAACCGCCAATCTAACCTCACGCTGTAAGAAACCAGATATTTTAGTTTTCAGCAGTTAAACTAGCAAAGGATGGCTATCATTCGAAAAACTAGACTGAGTGTAAACCGAATGCTGTCACTCCGACCAAGCTAAGACAATCGGGCTCCAAAATCGCTAACGGTCGTCCGTTTCGCCACCGTTGACCGGAAGCGAGCACTATCATGCCATGTAGCCGAATCACACTAGATACTTTTAGTATTTTTTCTCGTTCAAACAATCAGTTTAACTTAACATGTGGCGAATGGAAGACCATATGAGCAATGTCAAAGCAAAGTAGAGGAATCGGCCAGTGTAACCGAAAAAAGTAAGATAACCGCACGATCAGCTTACAGCAAATTTCGGTAAGGCCCACAACGCGTGATGACCTAATTCACGTCTCAAAATACAGACCTTATAGCACTTGTCGTGGGAGTGCACATCCTCTGCAAACAAAAGACTAAAAAATACCGGGAAGAGATAGAACTAAAACCAGTCACAAAACCACCTCTACACAAAAAGAAAAACAGCAAAACCTAATCCATGTGTGGGCTCGCAATGAATTAACATCGTCATAACAGTCACGAGCCCGACAACAACGCATTGTGGCTCCGACCGCCGCTTATCTCAATAGTGACGTGAAATATCAAAGAAAACGAAACGTCACTAGAGGGGTTAGAGAAGAAAAATAGCAACAATAACAGTAATTTTAACAAGAAGATAAATCAGAAGAGATACAGACTGTATGAATACAGGTACGCCATTGACTGCGACACGCATCCATCTCGGATAGCGTCTCTAAACAGCGATTGAGTGATCACGAGGAACCCCAGCCAGGCAGGCGACACCTGCCTACACCGCTCAATGGAATAGTCCAGGTCTTCATATTTCGTGACCATGTTGTTGCTTGACCACCACGTGGTTTCACCCAACTGTTGGTGGTCTCAGTATATAATGCCCGGATATGGTAAACGCTCAGCTGGCATACGGAAGTATGTGACCCAACCATCGCAGGCTGTGCAACGTGATTAGTTGACCAATTGATCGCGCATCCCGAGCGTTCCGGAATACGCGCCGGCGAACTGCCGTATTACTCACGCGATCAGTCCACTTAATGTGGGCTAATTGGCGGAGACAACGATGGTCAAATACAGCAAGCTTGTTGATATCTTCCTTGCGAACAGGCCACGTTTCCGAACCATAGAGCAAAACAGAACGTACACAAGCATTGTCAACTGTTCCAGATGAAACTGTTGGTTCGACCTTCGACTATAGTGGCTGTTCCCGTCCGGGTTTAAGGAGTCTGGCAGTATCCGACCAAAATGTAGCCGAATACACGACATTGCACACTTTGAGATGCCAACAGTGGGAGAACCTAATCTATGTCACTACTCACTTAGAGTCAGTCGCAAATTTCTACTTCCACATTGTGCATTGGTCTCCACGGTTTGCATTTTAATATCCTCTGAACCCTAAAATTAAGACAGATGAAGATGGTATCCGGAGTTTTTTTCTTAATCTAATGAGTGCGTCCTATCTAACTTTACGACAATCTTAAGCATTCGTCCACTTTCCAATGCCAATGAAATTTTTCAACTGATTTTAAATATAAAAGCGTGAAGCTCGAAGTGTACAGTACACCAAACTAATTGGCATGCGTAAAAGAGTTCGCTGTTTTCATTGATTCTTAATATTCCGAGTGCAGAGCCGGTCAGAGTGGTTCCAATTCACGTCATTCGTTCGAGGTTGATCGTTCCAACCGTTTGCGTTTAGTAGGATTCATTTGAAACACACTGGAAGCGAACAACCGAGCTATAAATTAAAGTAAAGTGTAATCAGCAAGACTTATCATCACCACCATCATCATCATTATAGACAACAAAGCAGATCCCGTGAAGCGTTCACGTTTCGCATCATTAAATGTAGTTACTCCAAAGACAACCCGGTCAAACAACAATAACATCCATGCCATAGGGCCTAGTAAGTCACCGTATTACTTAATATCTCCAGTTACCGACTCTGTAAGCCAAGGGAGCCCCATCCTTGGAGACAAACGTGAGCTACGGTGGCTAACTCTTGATGAATGACTTCATTTCTCTAAACTAGGTCATATTCTGTCCAAAACATAAGGCAGTCGACCGTATCACTGGCATGAAATGCCCGACGTAGCAGACAACTAGCTTCTCTCCTTAGTAAATGGCTCAACAATCTAAGTTTGTGCACACTCAGAGATTGGCCAAATGAACTCGAATGGCAGTCGCTGCAAGAAACCGCTTCCTAACACCATCGCAATTTGTTGGCATCACCTAATGCAAGTGACAGAATGCGGATATCCGTGGTCAAATACCTGAAGGCATTTCACGCCTTCAGCCTTGAACAGCCCAGTTACGGAGATGTAAAGTAGCATAACCCTCATGATTGCCTTATATGCGCTGCCCTTGTGCTCATAGAGAAGTCTTTCACCGGAGGTGTTGCGGCTTGACAGGAATCGCCATAGCCACGGAGATACGAATAAAATGAACATGTAAGTTCCCAAGTGTACAGACCGGTCACCAATTTCCACGACCTCATTACTCGAGAGTAAACCAACGTATTTACAGCACTGCGATTTTGAGGCTGTAAAGTACAATACCAAACTATCTGGCTGAGTGTGGGATAGTACCTGCGCCGTTTGAAAATGGCCACAACGTAACATCACGTAGTGAGCACAGTCAAGACCAGTCAGTATTCAACCATCCAGAAGGCTTACGCTAACCTTGTATGAGTGCCGTAGAAGGCAATCTATTGCGTTGTCTATGGCAAAGTTGAAAACAATGGCGAAAGTGGACAACTTTGACGTACACCGTTATTACCGCTAAAAAACGTGAACAGTCTAGTGTGGACCTTAACCTGGGTCAAATTATGATAATAATGCGATGACAGTATGTCCGTATACTCAACCAATCCCATCCTAAACGTTAACGATACAAAAGATGCACACCTACTCAATGGATCGAGAAAAACGGCAATTGTCAGCCGGCGATACGTATGAAGCTGTCCCAGAGTTTGGCGAAGAGTGAAAACGTGATCAGTATATCCTAGTCTAAGATGAAACCCTACTTGTTATACGTAATGTTTACTTCCGGAGTTGCAGTGAACGAAGAAGTATGATAGATGCCAGAACCTTAGTTGACTGGGGTCACTTTAATTTTTTTGTGGCTGACGCGAGAGCCCCTGGTCCTTCTTAGAACATTTGAACTATGATAGAGTGAACTCAGCAAGGAGAGGTTATCAAATGAAACAAGTGAGTCGAGGTCTCTATCTCATTATCCGCTGAAAAGTACAGGCGCAAAGCCATTTGGATCAGCAGCTGTATTACAGTTGCAGTTCGGAATGCGAATGCGGAACCCAGCTACGGTGGACGGTTCTGAGTGTACCGACCAGCAACACAATAGGAGATCAGTGGAATCGGCACCAAGGGTGTGCTACATAGCCGTCTAACCTTCAGGACCAACTAAGAATGGGTATGTTACCCGACTCTGATAGTTTCACTGGAAGATGGACGCTCGGAGACAGTAGCACGAATGGGCCTCAGCAGTTTGTCAACATTCCCTAAGGCATAAGTGGCTTTCATCTCAGTAACTTTCGTCTCCGGTCAGATCTAATGATCGGGGAATACGTTATGCCCGAATTTCCGAAAGATACTACTTCTGAACATGTTAAATACCATGAACACTTTGTCCGACTTTTAACAGCTTCATAGAGTTTTCTGAGATTTGATGCTTGCTTCGTCCGCAAATGACTGTGTCGCAAGTCGTTCTAAAAAGTGCGTTTGAGGAGTCCAGTGAGCTTGGTGTTGAGCTTCTTCCTGGATGCTAGGTTGACCGACATGGAGTATGCGGATGACATTGTCTTACTTAGCCCCTCTGCCGAAGACATGCAGACCATGCTGAACAAGGTGAGTG
>LOND01029269.1:98802-116467 GCA_014220965.1 Paragonimus kellicotti
GTCCAGACCTCTACCTATTGGCCTGCCTGGTATGAGTGACTCTATCGGTGTGGTGATCACACCGTCCAGTTTAGCCCAATAGGTCATCGAGATGCGCAAGCCGTCACACCACGTCAAGGTCCAGTCTCGTTGTGACAGGGTGAAAGGCAATAGCCTTGACGTACGCCGCTCCTGGTGCTGAAACTGTCAGACAGTTCACCGTAAACCCTAACCTGAGCTGAAGTATGGGAATAAAGCGCCGACAGTATGTTCACATACTTGATCGGATGCAGCTACGACTAAGCGACCATATGCAACAAACGGAGCGCCCAGCGGTCCAGACTGTTGTAAAGATTCACGTAGCTGCGCCTTATATAAAGAACCATATCGACATTAGCGTCAATTTGAAACGCACCTGAACAGAACGGAATATGCAGTCGAAAAACGTTTTAAGATACCCTACTCATATACAAATAACACAACCGTTTACGCAGTGTTACAAAGGTTATTCCTGATTTCGTAGAACGGTTGGAGCTTACGAGTTCACGTCGACGAGTTTATGAAGCACCTACACATCCAAATTTACAACAGCCCAACAATGTCCAAGAAAACTCACCTTCGTCTTTAAGAGAAAATCCATAACCAAAAGAAGCTCGCTGAAGTTTAAAATGACGTGAAACCTCCATAATCACTTAAATTTGCGGTACATAACAGTAGAAATCCATATCGGTTTCTTGGTTAAATGCATAACCCACAAAACAATTCGAAAACCAACAACACGTGCATTCAGATTTAGAACGAAGAACGATGGCCAGCTAAAACAAGTGCAAAAGTTTGTTTTTATACGCACATTTTACAAAAACCTGTGCAAGGTTAACACTGGCAGTGTGATGTGCAGTCGAAACAAGAAAGCGCGCACGGGTTGAATTTGGATTGTATAATAAACAGTCCTGGATTGAATGCTAATCGTAGACTGTGTTTTTTCAGTTGTCGTGGGTGTAAAGTCATTCCACTGACTACGCAGCTGAATCGCTCGAAACCTGGTGTTGAAATCTGCATCCCCAAAATCAGTGTCATCCGCTGATAAATAGTTGTTTTAACTAGCCATTAACTGAAAGTGACCTTCACTTATGTCATTTGTTTTAACGTGCGGTCGAAACCAGCAAGCGCGCACAAGTTGAATTTGAATTGTGTGACGGGACGTGCTGTTGTGTTGTTGACGCCGTTTTAGTTTCCGTGTGCATGGCTTACTGGGCCTTTGGCTCATGCTTGTCTGTATTGTTTCCTTTTACAGGATTGTTGTTGGAACCCCTCCTTCGGAAGAACGCTGTCCCCCGGTGTCTCCACGTTGCCCCAAAATCGGTCCGTAAGTGTGACGGACAATCAGAACAGAAGCGGCTGGCTTGCATGTTACATTGTGAATTTCGGTATGGCTGCTGTTGCTTATCTATTTCTTATTTTTCATTTTTTACGAGACAGATTATATTGCAGCCTTCAAAACAGTGTTTCAGAATCTTGAATCTCGCACTCTTTAACAGATCCAGGAGTGCCTCCAGAAGTTCAGGGAGGAAATCTGTGTTGTTCACTTCTGTTGGTCGAAAACAGTTCAGAAATGCGATAAGGAATTGTGGCGTGATTCCATCAAAACGATGCAGTTTTATCATCGTTTTACGTTATATTAAAGGCATCGGAGTGCGTGTAGTCGGTTATCTGTTTTTAGTTTTATTAATTCAGTTCTCGCGACACATGTTGCGGATCACGATTTCATGTGGTTCTGCTCGCATACGAGTTGAAGAAATGCGCGAATCAGCGTAACCTGGAGTGATTATCCTGTTGATATGCATGAAAAGAGTGAGTTCCTTCACATGTGTGTACATAGTTATCTTTATGTTATCACTTGATGAACGGCATGAGGAGGACTCTACCCGACACATAGTTTCAGTCTTCCCGAAGGACACCCAGAACGCGTAAAATCCAACGGCCACAGTTTGTGCTGAAGAAAGGCAGAGGTTGTATATATCATTTTCTATGGACAAATACATAGTTCACGCTGATACTCACACGTGTTCTTTTTCAGTGGCATCACTTGTTCACTGATGTGTTCCAGTGTAGGGTATTGTTTGACCCTACTCGTAAGAGACAGCAAATGGACGGAGCAGTCATGTGTTTCAGCATAAGGTACTGTTTGCTTCACTAGTAAGCTAGAACTGTTTAAGGTTTCAAGCCGAAGGTGTTCCTCGATATAGGTCGTTCAGCTGGCCTCCTCATCCGAATTCCAGCGTACGTCATAATTTCATAGAAAAGTTTACAGCCGTAGTTACGACGAATTGCCATGCATGAGAAATATAGCTCAAAAGTTATCACTTACTTGCCCAGTTTTTGCGCATAATCCTACGTTAGCAATACTTTTACTGGCGTATCTTACGTTTGCAGCTTTATAAAAGCTTAGTCCTCATGATCCAACAACGGTTCAATCGTCGGAAGTATAATCACGTTTTCCTGCCTAATTACATTCCAAATTTCAATGAAAGCATGTGTTTCCACATCTGTGACGTAGATATTTAATATGTTCCACCAGTACTTCTCCGAAATAACCTTAAAATATAACTTCTTCATGGCATTGAACTACCGCACATTTCCTGCTTACGTCTTTGGAAGATTAAAACAAAAGAATTTGCAGCAAGCAGAATTCTACGATTCAGGAAATGAAACGTACCACAAAATTATAACGACTTCAGTAATTCAAAAACTGGTTTACAGAAATATTTACGGTCTACCGATAACACGCACGCGTGCTGCTGTGTTGTCGGTGCCGTTTTAGTTTACGTCTGTTACACAGACGTTAGCATGGCTTTCTGGGCCTACGGCTAACGTTTGTTTGCTTTGTATATTTTTCCACAGGACTTTTGTTGGAACCCCTCCATCGGAAGATCGCTGCTCCTAGATGTCTCCACGTTGCCCCACATTCCGTCCGCGTGTGTAACGGGCAATTACAGTGGAAACGGCGGCCTTGTATTTTACAGTAGAAGATAACGCGTTCAACCACGGCACCGTATTCAGGCTCTGTCGTGAGGGATTCTGTACGGCCTTTCACTGAATAAAAATCTGAAGCGCTAAGCATAAATTTCCAGTGAGTTAATCATTCGGACGGAACTTAGCCATGGATAACGAGATTTGGGCTACCGTGGATGACAAATATATCACATGTTGCGCTGTCTTTCGTTGGTAATTGGTGCAGAAACACAAATCGACGAAATCATTATAACCGATTGATATCTTTGTCTCAACTAACCAATATTCAAAGACTGCCCTAATTTCTGCTTCTTCTGAATATCCGCATTGCAATAGCGTTCAGTTGGCCACCATCTAGCTTTACCACGTATATTCTTTTCCCATTCTTTTCTAGGTCCTCAAACACGTAGGCTGGTTGCGTGTCTGTGCAGCCGACTGAGGAAGATGACCGACCAGAGCCAGAGGTCAGCGTCAGTGAACCTGAGGCCACAAGTTCGGTGGTTCGTTTCAGGACATTGGAACTCCCTGACTATCATGGGTAAGGGCACGATGTAAGTTGATTCTCTCTTGGTATCTGCGTCGTGGTGATACACGTTTCACATTAACTTTTGGCTCGTCTATCGTGAGACAAGCCTTATTGTGCTTTGATTGCGAACGATGGATATTTTCTGTGTTGTCACCGGTGATCGACTCATTGGATGATTAAAGTGTGGCTGCTGTTGCTCTGGTCACTTGCGTGTGACTCAGCTGTTGCATGTATATATATGGAAGCACGAATATTATGTGTGTATTTGTATAAAAGACTGATTAGTGATATAGTGCGCTCTTTTTCCATATTTGTAATCAATAATTACGTAGTGCTTTGAGCACGCGGATTATACTGCACACTTTCGAACAATTTGTGAAGTCATGGCTTTCACACTATCAGAGTTCCAAGAGATTCTGCGAAAGTACGTGAAATATGCCGATATTATCTAAATTCGTAAAGCCAGCCAAAAGTCGAAAACGATTTTGAAGTACGATAGATATGGTGGAATGTTTTTCTGCGAACTGCCCAGATTTTCATCGCTGTAGTTACTTCAAGGGGCGTAGGCAGGTTTGATTAGGCGTGCGCCGTGTCCGGTGACGTAATTTTTGTCAGCTTTAATAACTTAGTTCTTGCGTAACTTCTTGCAACCCACGATTCCTTGTTCGAAGGAAAGCCTGTCTGATTGTAATCCTTTCCAGGCTAAAGCGCAACCATTCCGTTACTCACCCGGTGTACGAGTCCCATCACATCGAAGGCTCACCGTGGGCGAAGCGAATGACACTAGGAACCCGTTCGAGCGCAATAAGTCAACTATTGATTGTAAGCAGTAGGTGGCGAGTGTTCAGAACAAGTTCATCAAAACCACTGACGTTAAAATCGTGCTACGTATATGAAGCATACAGTGCCAAATGACATCTGTTATGGGATGTTAGAAAACCTTCAGGAAATGCTCTCGGAGATTAGTTCGAACGACTTCCTATATACTGTCCAAGATGGGGGCAACGGATATAAACACATCTGCTGTGCACGGAGAAGACAAAGTTGGTTTTGCAGACCTTTTCCGTAAGCCGTTACTATGGGTGCTACAAACGGGATAGACAGCCGGAACTATGCAGTATAACGCTTCCCGATACCTAAGTTTCCTCTCAAATAGCACGCCGCATGGCCGATGTTCACTGTACGTTCATGGTAAAAAATGATTTTTATGTAGGCTGTATCAAATTTTTCGCAGAATTTTGGTGGAACGCGTAGCCGTCAAACATTGGGCATGGGAGAAGTGGATGTGCAAACGAGAGTAACACGTTTCATGTTCTCCTGCGACATTATTTCGTGTTTCTTTCATGTACATGGTGCTATCCAAAAACGTGCAAGTGATTGACATTTGTTGGCAGTGTTTAGTGGAGGACGAATTCCCGTTGGATGTTCTCTGACCGTCCTTTGAGTGTCTTTCAAGTGTCCGTAGGAGTCGTAATGGAGTTTACGGGGAACACTCAATAGACGATCAAAGTAAAACTGTTCCTTGAAGTAGATGGCCATTCGCGCTGGTTACAATTATTGAACTGTCACTCATTTGCACAGTTTTAATACATATGTTATCATTTAGTATGTTGTTGTTTAGTATGTTACTTGGGAAACCCGTGACTTCAGCTTCATAAATGACTCAATCCGCATATTCCAACATCACTTTTATCGTTGGAAATGAAATTAGGCTATCTTGCTCAACCAGGATCGAAACTTGAAAGAGGATACTGTTCCACCTCTAGGATATTGAATCCTATTGTATTCTATCAACAATTTTGTAGATCAGCGCTGTTACACAATTTCGCCAAATGTATACCAATAGTTATGCAACTGAATTCGAGCAAGTTTTTTCAATGTGCCTCTGTAATAGTAAAACGGAAGACTTTCAATAACAATAAAATGATTTTTGGGAATGAAACAAACCACAAACTTAGAACAGTTGGGTTAAGTAAACATCAAAACTCTCTTAAAGATTGCACGGAGGTTTTCGGCCGCCCAATACGACTGAAGGATCATTCGGAGTGGTAACGGCAGTGGGGAGCAGCAGCGTTTGGGGGTTCCATATCACGTTGCGTAGAATCACAAGACTAAATATGACTGTGCTGAATCTTGAAGAACAGTTGCATTGCCTGACATGAAACAGAAAAAGCCTGATCGAGGTGGGTTCTGTAATTATTAACAAATTTGATTACGCTTGCTTGCATGCGAAGACCATTCCACGTTTAACAGAGGCATAGCGAAAAAAACCCCCAGTCCAAACTATAGTCAGTTATATTATGTGGCAAAATCAGTAGGGTGAACACTCATACTGTTTGTTCCGGCCATGTTAAATACCGATTTGCACAGATAGTCTAACGTCTCGAAAATTGACTTGGGGACAAGGTCACCTCTATACCAGGAAAATGAAGTGAATAGCTATTCGATTCCGCAAGATGTGCATTGCAGGGTGTGGTTCTTAACCATTCAACGGTTTTGGTTTCACACGGTTGAACACTTTCGAGGAGACTTTCGTACTTTTGAAATAGGGAGGCTGAAGACAGGTACGCTTCCGGAGTGCAGCTGATTAGGGCCGCAATGTAGAGCCATGAAGGAATGGGGACCTAACTGCCCAAAACGTCGCGTGCGTGGTGCCGAAGCGTGGCCAGTCTTTTTCATATTCACACTCCTGTGCAGGGGGCTGGATATAGAATGCGTAACGGACGTCACTCTATCCCTTTCCGGGGGGAACGACTAGCAATGGAAGCGCTTCAAAGTGTCCTAGTAGCATACAGTACCGACTGAGATTGAGGCAGCGCCGGACAGTTGTGATCAGTTACGGTCAGTCATGGTCATGGCCGTGTTGGGGCAGCAAAGATTGTCAAGTGTGCATGCTGTCAAAATAACTGCTCTGATGAAGATGATTAAATCGCTTTGGAATGCAAATTTGAATATTTGTTTCAACGTATTTCTTGCTTACACGAATGATCGTAGTAGCCGGGCTCTTCATTTCTCTGGAGAATATTGAATGTGGATGTATCTCCTGCTACAGTCAAATCATTTTTCGTCCGATGATTTCATTCAACGCGTTTGCTGACTTTTCGACCTCCACGCTTAGAAGCCATTGTACGTAACCCAACTGTTGCAAACGTTACATGCAAACTTTGCCCGTTTTCCTACCTCGATTGGACCGTGTTCATCCCGTTTTACATAGTTTTCGTGCGTGGTATGCTTTTTCTGACATTCTATGTTGTAAAGTTTCATGCGACAGTTCCTCCGCGCTGGCAAGCTGCAAGCTGTTCGTCGAGCCAATGCAAGCCAACGGCTTGGTGGTCGAGACGCAAACCTTCACGGAGGCCTGTTGATGGAACATGTCAATTTTCCGGGTAACAACGAAGTGTACGACAATATCTAGTTGCATCAGACAGGTGATTCATATACTAACCTACAGAGATTCATATATGGAGCCTGTTCCAATGTACAACTGCCACCTAAATGTATCACAGCACCCTGTTACGTCGAGCTAACCGACAGTGCGGGGCTGTTCAGGTCACTGTATTACCAACAGAAAAATAGCCGAGCGATATTTTTATCACGGTTTCAACAGATTGCCGCCTAGACAGCGGTCGTCTGTGAAAAAGAATGAACCTCCACAGATGCATCCAGCAGTGCGACTAGAGTGATCAGAAAGTACCCCACTGTTGAAATATATTGTCAAATCATCACGGAACATATAGGTAACGTTTCGTATGGGAACCAGAAAACGACAGTGTTACAACAAACGCAGGGGTCACTTCCACACATTCATCCAAAGGAGGCAGGAATCGCACTTTCAACAAGAAAAGATGAACCGTTGTGCAGTTTTGGGGTTCACTTTTCTAGGCACACTTTATTGAAAGGAACACCCACTTCATGCTTATCATCGCCAGTCACGACAACCGGTTGGTCCACTCATAAGTTTGCGTTTGCATTTGCCCCCAGATAAACTGTTTCTAAGAGCCGATGTTCCGTCATGTACAACGAGTTTCATGGAATCAAACAGTTGTGCTGTATAGTGCTGAACTTGATTGGTGAGCACGATACGCATTCACCATGATCATTCAACAGAACTGAAGAAGCTATGGATGAGATCCGGCATTTGCAAGCTGTAGTCGGCAGTTGCTAAAATTGCATCCATGAGTAAGATTTACCACGAGGGCGAAGAAAACACATGAGTTCTGGCCCCCGAACGCGGGAGGAACGTGAATTCAACTGGGGGTTAAGAACAATTGTGTGCGGGATTGGTAGATGCAGGAACTTGTTCGCATTGAATTAGAATTTCCTGTACACAATACTTGCCGATAGTGCAAGCTGTCAACATGTCACGTCTCGAAGGAGCAATACTGGGGGAGTTTGGTCAAACGGTGCCGTGCAGTCTTTTTTTAATGCCAACTCTCGCAAGGCACCTAACCGGAAAGGAAGAAATGAGAAAACGGCGGTTTGCAAAATGCACTGCATCAAGGCGGTCACGAGTTTGTTGGAAGCAACACGACTTAACATACGTCATTCAATAGCAGCCATTGCAAACCAAAGGTACCAAGGAACATAGAGCAGGAAATCATGGGGTGGTTCGGAAATGCTGACGACCAAGCAAGGGTCAGACAGCTTAAACCAGGGCAGCTGCTTGCCTTAAACAAAGACGCTTCGTTACTGGTGCGTGATTTATTCAGCACGCCGTCCTGTTCTTCTATGTGAATTACTGCTCATTTTTTCCAAACCTAACGAGTGATCAGCACACTAGCAACTATTTCCCCCTCAGTACCTCTTGCCGATATCACGTTTGTCCGCTATTGGAGGGAAATAACACGGTCCGAATCTTTAAAAAGGTTCGTAACACAACAAGCTTTGTACATTTGTCTGTCGAGAAAATATAACGCTTGCAATATCATGTATCGTGTGCCATAAGGTCGAATGTGCTGGCATTCGCAGCATTTTATTAGCTAAGTAGGGTGAGAGATTCAGTGCTCATAGCCCCGGTTACTAGTATTCGTTTAGTAGAGGAACGTTAAACAGTGTAAGCAAATGATTGCGAAAAGTGAAGTGCTGAGCACGTAAATTCACATTGGGTCCGCAATTACCCGCTAGGGAAGCGCATGAGCGTGTTACCAAAGGAGATAGAATTCGACACGTGTTGAATATTCATAACTATACACTTCCCGGTGTTGCATTTGAGCTTAATCATCCGAGGCCGAGTGAACAGGAAGCTCACATTCATCTGTTTTGTGGAATGACCACTGGCGATCAAATTTGAATGTTTTCGGCAAACAGCACCAGCGAAGACGAAGTCAAGAGCGGAAGTTCACTGATGGAAATGAGTAACAAAAGCGGACCATAGACAGGAATATGGGGCACGTCGCTGGAGCTTTCTTAACAAACAGATTGTTCACACTTATAGATGACGAAGTCCGTCACTCCTGACCGAGTGGCCCATCCGGTCAAACGTCTTAGAGAGTTCAACATGAAAACGTCAACGCTAATACCTAGATCCACTGACCTCTTCCACTGGTCAGTGCTTATCCGTAGGTTTAAAATGCAGGAAAGACCCATTCTAATTCTATGCTGCACACCAGTGAAAGGTTCCGAGGAGATAAGCACACATGAAGCGAGTCATACACAAGCGCTTTGGATTGACTTTACCAGCAAGTCAACATAGCGATTGGACGGTGATCACCCTTGAAGTCGGGAGTAACCCTAGCAACCTTCCGACTGTTGAGTGGGCGGCTGCTCAACAGGGGCTGTGTGAAAAACAGACTGAGAGGCATATCAAACTGCTAGGCGGCTTCACGCAGTGCTTTGGTTTGAATGCAACCAAAAACCAGAAGATCTATTCTTATGGCTCAGAAACTGTGATGAATCCGAATCCACGGCTACCCATGGAAGGAAATGAATCTGAGACCAGTTTCTTGACTCACTGCATGCACGATCGGTGCGAAGGCGCTTGAGCCTCTAGGACCATTCAGAGTATTCAGTCTGGTTCACGGTACTACTTGCTAACAACCGATTGACGTTAGGTGTTTTACGCCAGCAGTTTCCAGACATCACACCAAGCAACACCAAATTGCTGAAAAACACATGCACTCAAACAAGGGTCGGATTCGTGGACTTATCATATCCTACGACGCAGGCATACACAATCGGCCGTTGATTCAGTCGCTGAGTAGCTCAGTATAAACAATGCTGATAATAGCTGAACAGCAACCCAACCAGATGCGCGCATGTTTCGGAAAAGGCCATATAATTTTCAACTTTGTGACGTTTCTGAGCAATCGAAGATGTCCTATGCCAGAGTCTGCTCAAGTCTTCGCCGGATTCTGGCGTTTTCCGTCCCACCTCACCTCAGCCGAATTATTTCGACATTTTTCAGACGATAATCACGTCAGAATTCTTCGGAATTCTTCGAAGACGAAGTTGCAAATGTTTCCCGGCGTGACATTGCAATATTTGAAACTTCGTTTCCCACACTATCCTGTATAAGAAAAAGTTAGTGTAACATCTCATCTTTTGAACTGAATCTGTGGAACAAGCGAACTATTTCTTTCCTGGTGCGTGCATCAAACTTTTGTAAACCGCAACCCATTTCTCTCTGATTATGCTTTCTTTTGTCAGCAGATTTCATGTTTGTCTTATAATGTAACCATTTGTTGATTTGTAACGCCTGTAATTATCTGTCATGATCGCGCACATCCGAGCGTGTCTCTCACGAATGCGTTGAGAATATATTATTATTATTATTATTATTATTATTATTATTATTATTATTATTATTATTATTATTATTATTTTCCGTTTTCCCGTTTTTCACCGAATTCCGCTTCCCATACCTGAGTCTACAACTACATCCGACGCGTGAGAACATTCCAACACGTCGTGACACTGAAAATTCCGTAGCTGTCGTACGTGTGAGTTCTGCGGATATCCGTCGATTTTGAGGACAACGAAGTCCAGTTCAGAGGACCGCCCATTTCTCCGCAAAAGTATAGGCTTCCCTATCTTCCCTCATCGCAACAAAATTTCTGCACATATTTCCGAAACCATCTACATCAAATAATGGTGAAATTCTTCGACTGTTCATTCTTCATCCATCAGATAACCGATTTCTGGCATGACCTTGACTATTAGGTCAGTGGTTACCTTGTGAAGCAAAAATTGATGTAACTACTCAGCATTTTCATCGAACATTGAAGAATTTGGAAACTATCACTTCAGAAGCGTTTTTCTTGAAGCTTCTTTATAAGCTTGAATTTTATTTCTTACTATGCTTGTTTCGATTTATTAATCATACCAATGATGTATTTCAAAGTTATTAATTATATGTATGGTGTGCATTTATGCATGTAGCGATAACAATGTGTACATTGATCACGCTCATCTGAGCGTGTTTCTCACAGATGCGTTGAGAAATATACCATTATTATTATTACATATGATGGTACCAGTCGAAGATGTCAATGGCACTGTGACAATGCGTAGATTCGTGCGTTTTAGATCATCCATAAACGTGCAATCGGACTGTTGCTGTGCAGCTATGTTGCGATGTGAGATCAGGTCGGTGGCTGTAGATACGCTGTGCATTCGTGATAAAGTATCCGCAGCGACGTTTGCGGCTCCGGAGACATGGCGGATGTCCGTAGAAAACTGGGCTATGTAGTCCAGCTGTCGAGTTTCTCGAGGTGAATGTCTATCGGAGTAATTCCGCAAAGCATACACGAGAGGTTTGTGGTCCGTGAAAATAATGAAATCACGGCCCTCGAGTGCGTGACGAAAATGGCGCACAGCCCTATACACAGCTAAGAGTTCACGACCGAAGGTGCTGTATCGCGTCTCAGTATCACTGAGGCGTTGAGAGAAGAATGCAATCGGCTGCCATTCATCCAGAATAGCTTGCTGTAGCACTGCACCTATGGCTGTGTCTGATGCATCCACGGCGATGCTGATCGGTGCATCCGGTTGTTGGAAGTGCAACATGACTGCAGAGGCGAGTGCCTCCTTTACGGTGGCGAAAGCGTTGGTGGCTTCGGGTGGTCAGGTGCAGAGTACGTTTATTGCCCCGAAGCAAATCAGTCAAAGGCTGCATAAGCTTGGCGCAGTTGGGAATAAATCGACGGTAATAATTCACAAGTCCATTGAAGCGGCGGAGCTTGGGAATTGTGTCGGGAAGCGGGCACGATCGAATAGCCTCGATCTTAGAATCGAGCGGTTTAATCCTTCTGCCGAGATGCAATGGACCTAAAAAATTCAACGAGGCTTGACCGAGTTCGGACTTAGCTCCGTTGACAGTAAGGCCGTATGACGCCAGACGTTGAAACAACGTCCGCAGGTGGATGATATGCTCTTCCGGGGAAGAGCTAGCCACGAGGATATCATCTATGTATGCATAAACGAAGTCTAATCCACGGGTGACTTCATTAATCAGGCGTTGGAACGTCTGTGCAGCGTTACGGAGACCGAAAGGCATGCGCAAAAATTCGAACAGACCAAATGGAGTAGTGATAGCTGTTTTGGAGTATACCCTGTGCTACCGGTATCTGGTAGTAGGCACGGACGAGGTCAATTTTGCTGAAAATTGTTTTCCCCGCGAGACTAGTAGTTAGATCGTGGACGTGTGGTACAGGGTACCTATCTGGAACAGTAGCATTGTTCAATCCACGGTAGTCTCCACAAGGGCGCCAATCGCCTTCCGTCTTCTTTGGCACCATGTGCAGAGGAGATGCCCATGGGCTATCGGAAGGGCGAATTATACCCATGTCCAGCATGTGTTGAAATTCGGCACGAGCAATGCGCAGTTTGTCTGGTGCCAGTCTTCGTGGTCGTTGAAAAACTGGTGGGCCTTTCGTCTTGATGTGATGTACCACGTCCGTAACGACGGCAGGTAGCTCGTTCGATGGACGGGTCAATTCTGTGAATTCACGCAATACTGCTCGGTATCTATCATCACCGCTTGGTTCAGCAAGCAGCGGGCTGAGGACAGACGTCGAGGAAATGGTGCCTATGGTAGATATACTCGTCAGAGGATCTAGGAGCTTGTGATGACCTGCGTCGACAACTAACCCAAAATGCTTCAGGAAGTCCATGCCCAAGATGGCATCTGGTACGTCCGCAATAATGAACACCCAACGGAAAGCACGTCGAAGGCCCACATCCAGCGTAAGGGAGCGTGTGCCAAAAGTGCGTATTGGGGTTCCATTGGCGGCTTGGAGCTTGAAGGGTGTCGAACGAGGCGTATCCTCCTTTCTAGGTGGTACGACGCTGACTTGAGCACCAGTGTCTACTAGAAAACGCAACCTAGAATTTCTATCGGGTATAAAAATAGGCGACCAGGAGTAGGACTGCCAGCAACAGTTGTCGCCATTACTTGCTGGCACTCGCGTTTCCCGAGACGGTTGAGAAATTGCACGGCTTAATGCATTTCCGTGCCTTGGTCCCAAATTTGTGATGATACCAGCAGAATCCTGTTCTTGAACGCGATCTAGAACGGCTACGTCCTCTGGAAGTGGTGCGGGATCGAGAAGCTTTAAGAGCCTTGAACTTCTAGACAAAGTTCTTTTACTTGTGCTGCTAAACTGGCGGTTATGCTTCCTGCATGTGCCTCCATCTGATGCATTTTTTTGGGGAGGTGCTCGGCTGGCTGATCCGACTGATTTTGCTGAATCATCCAAAGAACTTGTGGACATGAATGGAGAAATAATTGCCTGCACAAAATCGGGCAATCTCTGCATCCAAAGGTAGCGCATGAGTTTGTCATCAATCCTGTGATTTTGCCCCACCTGTCTCAACTGCCGAAGCAACTGAGATGGAGTAAGGTCCCCTAGCTGCAGATCGCTAAGGACCTGCTTAAGTCGTTTTTCTTCTGATACGACGACACGCTCTAGGAATGCGCTCTTCAGTGCGTCGTAAGGGTTGCTCTCGGGTGGCCTAATCACTAAATCCCTGACATGAGGGGCCAGTGAAATGGGCATTGCGGTAGCCAAGTATGTGAACTTGGCAGTCTGGCTAGTAATGCGCGCTAACTGGAACTGCAGCTCAAGCTGCGCTAGCCAGTACTCTGGGTCATCCGGAACATAATCAGGGACCCGAAAACTCAAGGCGTTTCCTTCGCATCTACCTCGGCGAGCTCCGACTTGAAGACTGAGATATCTGGCTGCGTCATTTAAACTATACACAAAATTTTGAATGAATATAAGGGCCTAGAAACGAGTGGAACTAGAGTACGAAATTTATTGCCTTATATAAATGTATATAAATATACAAATACAAGAGAGGGAAAAATTGAACCTGGCGTATATAAAGGTTGCAATAAATAATAGAAAGCAGCAAAAATAATTTATGGAACGGGCTCACCAATATCGCGATGCTAGTTCCTAGGTTTACGCCCAAGGTTTCCCAGCCTTAGTTCAACGCGGAACGGAAGTCGTAGTGAGAAGACGGCGAATCTGCAAACAAACTTTATTTATTGATTTACTCACCGTTCACAAGCAGACTTCAACGCAACAGTTAAAGGCGCTAGGGAGTTGGACGTGAGAGAACCTCAAGCACAACCGCACGGCAACCGCCAGAGAGGACGAATGTCGACGGAAACTTCAGTCGACCTTCAGAATTCAAACAAGCGTCAGACTGGTTGGGCGGCGTTCCCAACGGTGACAGCTAAAACATTGTTATCCTAGTGAATGTAGCCTATAGTAGTAGAGATGGCGCGGATTCATTATACAGCCACGATTAAAACTGTGATGCCCACGCCAACACATTAACTTTGATGTTAGTGGTTTGTAGTAAATTTCACATTCACAAGATAATGTGAACAGGTACGGTCAACTCTCACGTCGCAGGGAGTTTAGGATTTTGGGGACGTCGAAGGTGATCTTACCACCTGTCTCCACCGCTTGCTGGCACCACATCTATCATTCGATTCATTGCGTACTCACGGAACCGTTGTAAACCTAACATCATTTCATCCATATGAGTTATTGTGCACGCAGAATGCTGGAAAACATACAATTCTGACTTATAACAAACTCAGCGGAGTGTCCTCATATATAGTTATAATTAGGACACAGAGAGAAAAACAGGTTTATAATTCATATAATCACTTTTCCCACATATTATATTTGACTATTCGTGATAATCTATTCACCGTGGTAAGCCACCAGGCTGTAATTAATGGTAGTCGTCATTAGTGGTTTATTTAACCGGCATACAAACCTTTGCGCAGAGAAACGTGAGAAGAATACTCCTCCAATATTACTTCACAAAATTGCACTAAAACATTAATTCGCATCTTGTGCTGTCTTTCTTGCCTCAAATCTATTTTGTTAATCACCTAACAACCTTTGTGCGTTATAAAAGACAGATTTGACCCTATAAAGCAAACTGGCATCAAAGCTGCGTACGAAATTTTGATTATTACCCGCTAATTATCCTGAAAGTAGTTGCCGGCCATCCAGTTTTCGCGAAACACTACAACTGCTTGCCAACCCCATACACTTTATTAACCAACAACCAAATTGTTAATATCTCATGAAGTCTGCCGAAAGTAGGAATCTTTACAGATACTTCAATCGTCATATTACGTGTGATCACTGCCTTTTCCCAACCAACATTCAAAGTTGTGTTTTTCCGCACCCAGATAAACCCGCAACGCACAAACACTGGAAACATCGTGTTCGCTGAACGGTTTGCGAGATTTGCGATCGACGAACTCCTGCGCTGCAGTCTCTGCAATCGATCGCCAGATTTTCGCATTCCCCGTCCTGCCTCGTCCAAGCCGATTTCAAAATTTTTCCGACGTCATTTATATCAGGTAACGACGTATTCCAATGACGGTGCGTTTAGACACACTTTGAAGCGAAAAACTCCAATGAAGCCGATGTTAAATTGGGTTTTATTAAAGTGGTTCAAATGAAATTCCCGAATGATTTTGGAAAAGTTGCATATACCGCGGAGCCCAACATCACTCCACCTGTTTAGTTTTCAAGTGATCCATTACATATGAATCACTTTCGAACGGGTAATCAACATGATGGTGTGGAACGAGAACGTGTTCTGCAGAAAATCCATGATGTGCCTAGACTTTTACGAATGCCTGGAGGTCGTGAAAAATTTCAACGGGAAACCTGCACAAAGTTTTTTGTCAACGGTTTGCGAACTGTAGCAAGTGCAAAGAAACACGGGGCAATAAACTTGCCACCAGACTGCCTGCACGGGAGTGTCGTGTGCAGATGTGCACACTGTGTACGTCGGACGGTGGCTGCAAAACGTTAGTATACTTTTATAATGTGGATGACGTTACATTTTAGATTCACGGATTACAGTTGCACGCATCGTGGGTAGTTCACTATACTTGTGATCCATACGATATTGAGACGGCCAATCTGGCGCACTCACATCACTCCCAAGTTGGACCGCTAAGCATAAATTCCAGAAGTAAGCGTCTGGCTGCTTCCGATAAGTAGCATGTCATAGGGGCGACGAAAAACGTCAACAGTACGCGTGGAATGCAGTTGTGCGTTAAAAATAAGTTCGAAATTAAAATGCTTTTCGGCGGTTTCCGCAAACCACGGAGAAGTCAAAGTGAAGCAGTCTGTTGTAACGAACTTATCATGTTGCGCAATCCTCCAAAAATGGAAAAACAGTATTGTTCGCTGTCAAAGTAAGCTTTCGGGGTCTGCTATCTTCGTCCCCAACAGTCCCACCCAACGTTGTCTCAAATTTACCGGCGTCATTCTGGCTGACGCAATTCATCAGTAAAATTATGGCGACTTCATAATATGGCCCATCATGGTGTTTGACCTAACTGGCATATGTATGACGTTCATTCGCGCACTGGTGTCTAACGAAACGACGGCCAGTGATCGAATAGTTTCCAGAAATATGCTGAAAATGTTGCGCTACACGTTAGCTGTTCAAACCTTCGTCGGTGATCGTTTAGCTGCGCAGTGGCGAGCACTCTGCGAGGTTTACCCCCGTTATGCCACAGTATTTTGACGCTTTTTATTTACCGACTGATGTTGTCCGGCGCTATCGTCACCTGGTGGTTTTGAACACGTCCCAAATAAACCGCATGTGTCAACACGTTATTCGCGGGAAACTTATCATAGTTTAACAGATTGGCGCGAACTATAACGCCTGTTAGTCTAGAAGCTTTCCAGTACCCGTATAAAACATGGTTGGTCTGTAAGCCCGGCTGAGCGTCTCATTTTCAAAATGGGCCGTGCCCTTCAGTGAATGTACAACCAACGGGGTGGAAACCGAAAAAAAGTACATCGAAAGTGCAATGTGTGACCGTCTGACGGTCCATGGGTTGGTCAAACTTATTGTTAAACGTCCCAAGAGTATGTTTGCTGATCGCCTGTGCGCTGCTGCCATAGAATTACGAAACTGTTCTATCCACCAGCGGGATATGAACATTTCTCTCCATTTCCTGAATCCTCACCGGAATATGTGGGGGGCGTTTCCCCTAGGAATCGGAACAGCACTGAGATTGAGGATGTTGTTGATGGAAAAGGGATATGGAATCTTTTAAGCAAAAAACAACGCATGTTCCACATTGCCACAACTGAGAACGATGGATGAAACTGTTACTACTTTTCTCAATGTCTGATGCCGGGTAGCCATATTGCGGGGTTTTTTGCGTGGTTGACAGACCTAGATACAGGTTAGCGCAGAAATGTAGGTGGAGGCTACGCGCCACGGTTCCCACCGACGTTACACCTACTAAAACGTCTGAACCCGCTGTATGCATATCCATTCCTGTCGCACATTTGCGTTTGGATAAAACTAAGAAAGTGGATGGCGTATGCCAAAACATCGATTTCACCTTGTGTTGTATGAGTGGAGAAATAACAACAACCATGTAGGAGCATTTCGTTGCGTGAGTGAGTTGTTGTCGAAACACCCCGACCTTACATTGTATTGTTCACTCACTGGACGAGACTGAGAAGCTAAGCAGCAGGGAATCGTTCAATAATTTGTGGTCGGAGAGCGAGGGCCCAGCAAGCTGGACCATGATGCCAATGATTATTTGTTCCAGCAGAAAGATCACAAGAAAAACAACAAAGTAAGTAATTCATTATTGACAAGAAAAAAATATACCAAAAAAGGATACACACAACCAAT
>LOND01029270.1:14847-38416 GCA_014220965.1 Paragonimus kellicotti
CGTGATAATAAACCAGACATGTCAATCAGACTGGTTTATTCAATCTCTGAAAATATCTTGGAAGTTTCTGCACCTACCAACCTTCTCAGATAAAAGCAAAAAAGAAGTTACGTCTGTTTTCCAATCAAACAAAGTGATGGTTAAGGTCGACTATCCTAAAGGGGACAAATACGAGTTTAGTTAATTATTTCGACAATCTATCGCCGACTACCGTTCGGATTATCATTCTACCAGTCGATTAATCAAACGGACAAGGTTTGATAGGTTTTAATGAGTAACACACTCCAAGCCAAATTTAGAGATGACAGCTTCGTCAACTCAAAGGAAATACAAAAAGAGATATCATACAACGTAGTCAAATACGTCCTAATTTCTGGTTGAACATCACTCACATTTGAAAGCAACCTTCGCATTCAGATAGACTTTCCAGCCAGCCCCTTTCAACGAGTAACACTAAGCTCGAGTTTTTCTTTTGTTAAATCTCGTCAGTAGTGTATATCCTTTCACTCGGTCGAGATTAGAACTTCAGTTTAAGTTTAAATCGTGTGGCCCATTCAGTAACTCTCTCTTCTTAATGATAAAAGCTACCAATTATTTTTTTTCCTATAAGCGAACCAATTTCACACTAGGACAGCTCTTAGGATATCGTAAGGAAAGATTAAACTAACATCATTTCAACACAGATTATCCAGGATTGCGATCCAATCGACATTTTAGTTTTTGCGCTCTCGATTAGTGCCATACCACTTTTCGAAAAACACAACTGCAACCTATAAAACGAGTTAAGTAGCTCGATGGAACATCTATAGCGATCAGACAAGTCATGTAAAATAAAACAAATAAATTAGCCAGGTTTTCAGGGCATTCGAACAGTAACAGATCAAAACAGTTCCAATGTTCGGTCAACTTCGGTTTGCCGGTTCTGATTCAAACGTTCTCCTTTTATTAGGGCGTCGAGGGTAATGAACGACAAACAAGGTGAATCGTCACATATTTATCACCAACGGTTTACTAACCCAAGGGAAATACGTCCGAAATTTTAGGGAAAACCATCTTAAACCATAGAAGCGAACGTTAAGTTGTATGCTGCCATAAATTAGCTTCAAAATGGCCAGACAAGAGTACGAATAAATGAACAATCTGTTCACCGCGATCAAATCGCATCATGGTCTGTTACCGATGGCAATGTTTCGTCGAGTATGGATAATGTTGCAGTATCACACCATTAAGGTGTAAGTGAGACGATACGTAGTTGGTAGTTATGAAAACAGGATATTTTGATTGACGATTTGTTGAATTCTTTTTGGATGTTGTGTCTCTAGGTCTTTACTCCATCCAAGTGGACAATGTGAACTCAGTTTATTAACGTGAATATTTTGGTCACAGACCACTTGATGGCTTCATTTTTTAAACATCTTTCTAAATGTTCATGTAAACCAGACTATTGTGTACTGGATTATGTCATAAGGTTTATAAACTGCATGCTAGAGAAAAAATGTTTACAATTTTTAGTTTTTCTATTCTCTCTGTGGATAAGCGTGTAGTTATTTTCTACTGAACTGAGTGCCGTGGGCCGTTTTTGCTTTATAACTGTTAATTGTCATGAAATTGACTTTCTTTGTTCGTCCTGCTTCCAGTGCATGATTACGTTCAACCAGTGGAAACGAACACTCCCGCAGTAAGTGTCGTTTGTAATTTTGCATTCCTAGGTTGTTTTTATGTCGTTTGTAGATGTCATTTTATAATAGCTACCATCATAAAAATGGTTACAAATCATCATCATCATAACTCAATAAATCAAGTTAAGAGACAGGTGAACGACTGATGCGTTGCTGTCTATGATGATGACGACTTGGAATCGGTGTTACAGCTTTCACATGTTGACGATTCATTGGTCCCTACGAGACTTTTTGGTGGGCATACTGACAAAGTCACACAAGCCAGTGTGTGGTTGTCTTGTCTTCCGGGTTAGGGGTTCTAAGAAACCTGACAACTTATGGAGGGAGCGACACTAATTCTAGTCTGTTGTCATTTACGCGCCTCGCGGTACAGGCTTTTGAGCATGATACTTTGATTCAGAATCTTAGTCGTTCTTTGGTTCTGATCCGGGCATCTTAGCAGTATATGAGTCATTGCTTACTCAGGAATACTTGATGCAGTGCCGTTCTCAAATCTATCTACTGCTTACAGCAGGTTGGATGAGCTAAAATGTGCTACTGTTGGTTTCACTATCCTATTTAGTTTACTCTTAGACCCGTCCCAGTCTTCATTTCCAATAACTATTCTTCGGATCCCACAACAGACGCAGCTAATCGCGGCAGCACTGCCCCTATACGTTTCATTTCTTATCACCCATCTTCCCGTTTCCATCGTCTCTTCTTTAGACCTAGAATGAGATTTGATAGAAGTGCTCCCGGTTTTTGCGCTTTGAAGGTGTTTGGCCAACAAACCGCCCTCACTCTCATGTGGGCTGCATTGAACGTCGACATCTTCCATATTTCAGAGATCGGAATTCACGATAGTATTTAACGGGTAAAATCGACGGCATTTTCATTGTCCACTTTAAACTGATGACAATTCAGGTGGCTTCATGGTGTTAGCCAGACTGGAGTGGATGTTCTCAGCACAGCGCCCGCCGCCGCGTTGGCAATTTAAATTTCCGTTAGTATTAAGTTTTTTTGACAGGTTCTAGACCCGTTCTAGGTGCAAAATCTTCAGAATTTTTTTATACTTATGTGTGCCTCTGTCCCAGCTGATTAATTACATCGATGTCAAGATCGATTTGTGCTCGGATCTAACTGCTCTGTTGATGATGCCTAGTTCTGGCTATTTTTTCCGAAGACATGAATCCCAAGGTCGGCCGGCTTGACAATACTGAATCTTGTTCAGGTCCGGGTTTAGGTTAACTTTACATAGCTCGGATAATGGTAGATGCTTGCTGCACCTTTGTGCCGAACACGGCCTATTTTTAACCAATACTGGCTTTAGACAACGGACACGTTTTACTTGGCGCTCTCCTGGTCAAACCGTATGTAGGCGACTGCTAGGCTTACAAATCGATACAAGTGTTCTCTCGGAGTTTATGCATCCGAGGTCTATCAAAATCAAAGACAATTTCCAGGTAACACAGATATTGTTATTCACTATCTCGTATTCTGCCGGTACTTTGAAATGCGCTTTACAGCCTTAGGGTGCAAAGTGCTGTGCTGTGCTTACTTAGATTTATTGCTGGATGGTAAGACTGTAGAGGTTGTTCAACGGTTTGTACATTTAAGAAGTTGTATCGGCAATGACGGAAGTACAACACAAATCAAAGGTCGCAGTATTCATTAGTCTAGGACATCTCAGAGTCAGAAAGACTTCCTTCTGGAGGTTGAGGATCGCGTATACGAGGCTGCTGAGGGCCGTATTATTTTATGCTGCGACACAGCCACTTAGAGTGAAAGACGCCAACCGTCTTCAGTCGGTTGACTGATGTCAAGGCAGCCAGGCGATGATGTGGTCAAGTGCTGTGAAAGCTTTGATCGCCTTAGTAGGTGCCGACTACCCGGTTAGAGAGTTCGCGAACATCCACACCGTTGGTTCGAAACGCTCTCTAGCATAGCATTGTCGCATTCAGTGGCAAGCGTGTATCCGCAAGGCGGCTCGTTCTTTTCCCTGTCTTTTTTTGAAGCTCCATTAATTTTTGTTCGCCTTCCTCTTCTTTTTTCATCTCCTCTCCGTCATTCTTTATTTATTTCTACTTATTTGTTACACTGTTACTTCGTGGATCCTTGGCAGGACCAGCGGCAGGCCGAACCAGTAACGGATCGAAACTGTAAGTAACGTTAGTGATCTGGTTTGGAGGAGTGAATCCACGCGTTAAGAGTTTGGCCACCGTCATCATCACCATCATCATCATTTCAGCCTTGAGCTTTATCTGTGGGTGCGATGACTCGAGCTGCCGTTGGTTCTGACAATGATCCACAATCTTGCAGAATAATAAATAAGTACCAATGTGTGGCGAAGAAGAGGTGAAAAAATAAGCAAGCAAAACAATTGTTTCACGTAACAGGAGGGTCAGCAAGTTTGCGGATACAGGCTCGTTCCTGACTGTGACATAATGCCGTGCCAGAGTGTTTCCAACCAACGATGTGGGTAATTACGAATTCCCCAACCAAGAAGTCGGCATCCGTCAACTTTGTTCAGTGGGACGGTCAAGTCTTTCATGGCACGTGGCCACGTCATCGCTTGGCCACCTTGCGGTTCTTGCGACCATCGCCAGTCACAGTAGACAACGCGCAATACGGCAAACGCTCCGTTGACAGACGCAACCGATAACCAACACAATGAAAATGTGGCACCTTCTCTGGTTGGATCGTCTACTCCGTCTGTCGCGATATCAGACAGCGCCCCCAACCAGTGGTGTTCATTGTTCTTCAGACCCTAGCCAGGAAGCTGGGGACGCTCCTATTGGAGCAAGCTTCAAAGTGAGTGCCTCATACCCCGAACCCAAGTCATGCGCTGACCACCGGGCTGCCGCTTCCAGCCTAACCCACCACTCGCAAACAAGGCACGATGTGGCAGACGATGAGTTGACATTCGTAAGATGTGACCAAGTCCAACGAAGCCTATGAGACGAAATCAAAATGCCCAAGGGTCGACAGAGTTTATCCGTCTCGACAACACGTCGGCGAATCTCGTCATTGTTGACACGGTGTTCCCACTACATGCAGCTAATGCTTCGGAGGCACCGATGGTCGAAAACGAGTACTCTGTGAACATCCTTCGCGCAAATGGATTAGGTTTCGGAACTGCACAACAAGAGTGCTCTTACAGTGAAATCGTACATTTGATCTTTCCCAGAAAGTCCAAGATCTTACTGACGCCACAGATGGCGTAAGTTGGCAAACGCCATCCGAGCCTTTGCTATGCGATTTGTGATCTCATCAGACATTCCACCAACGCTGATACAGCTCCCAAGGTACATAAACTTCTCGACTACTTCCAACTGCTCACCACCAAGGATGAGAGCAGGCGCAGAGTCCTGCCAATCTTGCAACAGCACCTTGCACTTAGTAGATGCAAAGGCCATACCAAACTGACGAACTGAAGCTTCTAACCTGTCTAAATGTTCTGGGCTTCCTGTGAAGCTTCTTCATGGATTAGGGCGTTGTCGTCTGCGTAATATCTTGAAGTCGAGTGCCTAGGAGAAATTCCACACCATCGTATTCGCGGTTTGTCAGAGCACTTTTTAGGATGTCTGTTGCAAAGTTGAATAGGGAGGGCGAGGCTTGACAACTTTGTTGCAACCCACTTGAGGTGCCGAAGGTCGGCGATACGCCGCCATAACTTTGCCTGAGGTCTGACAGTAAATTGCTTTCAGGATGTTCACATACTTCTCGAGCACACTCTTCCTCGATAGACAGTTTCGGAGTGCAGCTCTGTCAACCGATATACAAAAAGACAACTGTTAGCCTTCTGTATGGAATTGGCAGAGTTCAAGCATCTGGCGAAATGTGAAGATGTGATCAATGCAGCCACGGCCAGGGTGAAACCCAGCTTGTTCCTCACGGTTATGTTCTTCGCGCGTTTCGCTTGTTCTACTAAGTACAATGGCTACGAGCAACTTTGACGCAATAGGAATCAAGCTAATTCCTCTGTGATTTAGAGGCGAAGCGCATAGGCCCTTTTCGAGAATGAGGATGTTGCTAGCCGAATCCAAGCCATTTGGAACAACTTCACTGAGCCAGAGTTTCTGCAGCAGAGCGTTCAGCTCTCTTTACTATGACTAGACCTCCATCTAAAAAAGGATGGAAGGGAGTTCGTCTGAGCAGGGTGCTTTATGAGGTATCAGAAACATGATCTCGAGAGAGGCTTCTGTTTCCGAGGGCGGAGAAACATCAACAGCCCAATGTTTACAGGCGGAGCTCGAAGGTGTAATTAGTGTCGCGGATGGCCAGTAGAACTGCTGTTAGAACTCCTCAGCTCCATCATCCTGAACGTCGCTGCAGGTTATGGATAGGCGCCCATTGGCTTCGCAGTTTGCCTCGCTCACGCCTGGCTTTATGTTACCAGTTTCTCGATTGAAATGGAAAAGTTTTCGAGAGTTCTCGGTGACAGCGGCTGGTTCCATCTGTTTAGCGCGTTTTGTCCATCAGGCCTCACGATCTTCTCGCCGTTGTTTCCGAATATTTGGGCAAGTATCCTTGTGGGCCGAGTTATATTCAGAGCGGAAAACGTTGGTGATGATTAGTAGTACGGGCTCTGTGTCCATCTTAAATGTATATGTAGGTTTGGTTCTCACCTCGCTTTTTGTGCACAGACGGTTTTTGTGACTGTTGATAGTTCCATTCACTTGGATAACTTACTACCAGCCTGTAATACTGCTGACAGTGTGTCTGTGGAGATATCCAGAGTATGTCGTACATGCCCAAACCCTTGTAATTTTTACTTTCTCAGGGATTCCGGTTATCTACCCTAAGAAAGTGCACTGAGTAGTTAGTTCTACTTATGCTCTACGGTCCGGTGACGTATTCTATTCCTGTGGAAAGTTCGTGCGAAGCGTAGTTGATGGACCACAGTCGTCTGGATCAGTTAGCCTCTACCAAATGAAGTGATTGTGTATCAAAAACATCTTCAGTTTCGCGGTCGATGACGCAGGCACTGGAAACGCACAGTCTGCAAATTTCGTTACGTTTTGTTCGGTGCGACCACCGACTGTTGCAGGAAACCATTAGACGGCTGATTGATGGGGGTAGTTGCTGACTGTACATGCATCTGTTGTTCAGTTGCACAAGGTGCATAGGTGTCGCCTACTAGGTTGCGTGTGTCACAACCATGTCCCTTGTCAGTTGGAAACGCTGTCGGACACAGCAGCCTGTCGCAACCAGTGACTTGTTCACACTCGTGGCTTCTGACTCATCTTCATAAACTTTCAGTATTTTGCTTGTTTTGTTTGTATATTTTCATTTATTTTGTAATTTTTTTTCGTGAGGTACTATCGTGATCAACGGTGGCTCGGACTGCAATTCTCGTGCATGGTTGAACTCGTAAAGTGTGTGTGTATGCCATGCTGTATACTGACTCACTTGAAGGCTAATTTTCTTCAAGTCTACTCAATTCTTACACAGTCACGGATTTATGTCTACTGACTGTTCTAGGTTCCCTGAAAACCTACGACACATTTATGCGGGGAACCTGGCGTTAACTGTTGCCACCTCTCTGACAGTTGTCTCATTATGAAGGGCATTTTTCTGTCCCGATGCGTGAGCCTTGACTGTGATAGCACCCATGTGCCCTGAAGAGCCTTTGATTCTGTGAGACTGTGCATTTATACCATTTTCGTTTTTCATGTATTTTTTCTTCTACTCAAACCTGTTTGTCTCGTACCACACAAGTAATTTTCGTTTGATTACTGAACTATTAACGCTTGCAATTCTTGTGAGAGGACTCGTCAACTGTTCAATGTTGCTAACTATGCAGCGTCCCACATTTGACAGACAGCCTGTTTTTATATTCACCTTTTTACATATCTGTTGCTTGATTTTGGTGTCACCGTTTGTTCTTCCCTTGAACGAAGATGTGTATATTGCTCTTCAAAATAAACGATATAGTAGTAGTTGTTAACGTATCCGAAATCATTCAGGTAATGGTCTGAGCAAATTAAGGTGATACCGTTGTGGAAATGTAGAGTTACTGACATATGTTCAATGAGTAGGTTATCAACTACACACCTGGTCACTGTCTGATGACCGCGTTGCCTTTTCCAGCCCACACTAGGTTACACGCATAGGATTACGAATCTATTTTAAAATGGCGCTCAAAATACACATGCAAACTGGGCGATCAGTGCACATCGTGTTTGCACGTAATTATTTTTTTTAACTTCTTATCCCACAGGCAGCATGCTGCGATTGTAAGCTGTGTGCTGATTTGATTGTTTCCTCACATTTATTCAGTACTCAGTAGTGCAATACACAACGTCATATATGCAACCGCATTTTGTCTGACCGTTCCTATTTCTTTGGCTTTTGTGTATTAGTTGCACATTTAATGACCAAAGTCATAACCAGCTAGCTCCTCGGACCATTATCATACACAAATCATATTGTCACTTCAGGAGAGCTCAATTATACGAGCAATTCCCATTAGTAGGGTCGAGCTGTTTTCTGTTTCATTCCCTTCTTTTATTCCATTTGTGCGGCACTTTTCTACTTCCAACAGGACGCAACAAGCCTACCTTCTTCAACTGGCGAAAAAGGAGGAGGCCGCTAATCATATTTATCAATCTGTAATGCGCAATCGGTAAATTTCGTTATTGTTCGGCGATATGTTATGCCAAATGGACGTTTTTTTTTTAAATCGTTTTCATTTCACAAACTGGTTAGGATTTGACGACAGCTGAAAGTAGTTTTTGCACATTTCCTCTGATTCCTTTCATGTATATACAATTTCCAGAGTGTTATGCTTGTTGATTTAACTCGTAATACGTGATCAGTTTTTTTGCCCCACATCTGCGGTTTTTTTAATGTCTACTGTCTAAAGTGTTCTTCCAGACTATTCTTACAGTTCACTTTTGGTCACAGATTCTATATTACCCACCACTGAATTGTTTTTTGTTGTTGTTGTTGCTTTACGGCCGCGTGATGCTGGTTGATTAATCCATTTCATATTGCTTTGTTAATGGTTTTACACGTAGTCAGGGTCTCGTTCGAGAATCATAGATCTTGATACTACGTCACAGTTTGATGTCAGCGGCTTAGAGACATACTAGGAACCAGAAGCCACTTACACACAGTCGCATCAAATATTTTCCCAACTTTCCTCAGCTTTTGCGCTTTCTTTGTCAATAGACTGAAATCGATCGGCTGCTTGTGGTTGACCCGCAAACGAGATTGCTGGATGGTGTGTGGACCACTCTTTAGCTTTTTTTGTGTGCCGGACAACTGTAAATGGCTGGTCGATTTCAGTTGATGAGAAGAGGAAGCGTAACAGCTGGGCAAAACAATGCACTTACCTTCCTACAGTTCTAATGGACACGACTCCGTGGTCTGGTGGATAGGTGTCTGGATTACGATCTTATGTTTCACGAGTCGTGTGTTCAGTTCCATGGAGCACATGATGATAAGACTGAACAGGATCAAATCAGCTGTCCACCGCTTCGATGTTGTTCAATGGAGCCAAGCGTTTGTAATGTTATCACGTTTTCCCCTTCTGGTTTCAGTTTGTCGCGATTTTGTCTACTTATTGTTTTTATATGCCTGTCTTTGCACACACTGTTGTAAATGCTTCAAACGATCAATGTTGTAATGTCCAGAAGTGTCCATTCGCTTCGGCATTCCGTGACTGAAGACGTCACATCGTTCCCCCCCTCTTCCTTCATTTTACTTTCTACCCAGTTCCGCTGATCCGGCTTTGCTTGCAGTAGCTGCTAACAATACCGTCTGCATCAACAAAGAACAGAATATTTTCGATAGCCGTAAACGTATTAAAATGGCTTCGATCGATGGCCTGCAGCATAAGCTGTTTGTCAAACAGCGTGAAAACATGTTGATCAATCAAGGCTTGTTTTATTGGCATACTAACCAGGTGTGTTTCTTGTGCATGCAGTTCTCACAAATTCGTTTTTGTTTTCGTTTTTTGTAAGCACTTGGTTTTTCATTGTTTCATGAATGCACGGTCTACAGTGGTTCGTCACGTGGTGTGTGTCCCACGTAGGCATTTCCTGGTCTTTGCATAATTCACTGGGACGATCGTCGGTTGGACAGCTTGCAAGACCATCAAATGATGTCATGGTCACGGATTTGAATGATTTTAACGGTTCTATCAAGCGAAATGTGTAGGTGTCACCTGTCTGGTTGAGGACTTCCTGTTCATTCAAATCACTGACTGGGAACACTACCCGACATAGCTGCAACATGCCGTAGTTAAAGGTGTTTCTGCATCAACTCTATTACTAGTTCCGTCAGTTAATCTTTTCCCAGTTTTTGTCTCTTTTGCTGGAAATTTTCTTCTGGGTTAGTCCTGGTTACTGTTGTGGTGGGTGACGGGTCGGGCCAGCAAACCCCTTAGATAAACCCAGTGCTGTTCATGTATGTATTCACGTATGGTGTATCTTGTTATGCGCTTGTGGATGCTTCATCAGAAAGTTGGTTCAATGTGAATAATAGCTGCGATCGAATCTTCAGTCATTATCCTTTTACTTGCTATTCTCGAATAGTTTGTACCTATTTTATGTCCAGTGTTTTCATTTAGGCAGACGCTTGTCATGTGAAGGCGAAGAATGTTCTACAGTCAAATCCACGTTCCGCGAGAGCCCTGCTGTTGTTGGTCTCTCAACTATTGAAAGAAAAACAGTACGATCGGGCGATGGCTGCCTTACAGGTGGGATTTTTTTTAGAACATTTAATTGCTGATCATATTATCTCATTCATTGCCTGGAATCCGAACCCAAATTACATGGACCGAGTGCAATCTTCAGCGAATGTTTTCCCTGTCTTTAAAATAGGCTATTTCTGTCTTATTCGTTGTTCATTTACCGCTTTTTGTATCGTCTCGAGATTGCTCGTTCCCACGCGTGAAAGTTCATACCTTGTTTCCAGGCTTCACTCTATTTAGTCTATGGTAGCAACGCTTTGCCTAATTCAGTCAGATTTCCGATTTACCTGCGTGCGCAGCTGCTGTATCTATCAACCTTTTCTTTTGCCACATCACACATTTTTATTCGTCGTGAATACAAATGCGAATGCTATCTTATGTTCCATCGTGTTATTTTTCCGAATAGAGCTATTGCACCGCCGATGATTCAGAGTCTGATCAAGCAGACATGCGATCCCGCGACTTGGGTGTGCTGTTGGCACTGGCTCAATTGAATTTGCGCTGTGGGGTCACCAATCAGATGAAACAGCTCCCTTAAACCCGAACGCGCTCTAGCTGTCGCGCGCCTTCTCTCCCAGTTGTTGCCTGATTCCCAGCTCCACCGTCCTGGTGTGATGTCTACACGCATCGCGCTGCACATGGTAGCCTCCGCTGGTGATGACGCTGCGGAAAGTCGACCCGATGCATTGGCCGCTGTGAGCGACATTATCCAGACTGCATTGGATTGGTACGAATCTACAAACGAGCAGGTATGTTGGCCAGCAAGCATTTCAAGTCCACCTGTTACTGTTGTAACGTTTCTCACGGAAGTATTGGCTATTCCGTTCTCATTTTTATTGGTTTCATAATCGTAGTGGTTGTAGGTAAATAGTTGAAGCTTCAACCTTTACGCTGCAAGAAGTACAGGGCTTAGAGAGTTCCCTTTGTCAAAAGTCCATTACTCAGGTACGTATAAATTGTTTAATAATTGGATTGATAATTTCCGTCAGAGTTTTACTGCTGATTGATTTCAAACGCCAAATGGTGTGGGTCTCCTGGTCGCGAATGTTCCTTTTCGTTATGGAACATGCCGACGCGTCTATTTGATGAAGATCTCGACCCCCGGTTATCTGAGGCAAGCCGTTCATTGTTACATCGAACGAGTCCTCTATCAACCACAGTGGAAACTTGGGATAGCTCAAGGGCTAAAGCACTAACTGTTTTGCTGATAATGTCAGATTTAAGTTCTAACAGACACCCGCTGTTTATATTTGGGCCGTCTGGTGGTGTTTAACTTTCTCCAATGCAACACACCAATGCAAACGGCGATAATGATTGTTTGATGCAAAATCTGAAACGGGAATTGTTTTTGGTATAGTCGAAGCATCGTTTGGTTGTTCACGGATGTATCCGCGTGTCTTTACTTTTTGAACGCCGCTTGAGCAACTTTCATTGTGCAGTCAGACAAGACGATAGCAGCTGAACGTTTTCAATTTCATCTGAACAAGTTGTTACATTTAAAATTTCAGAATAAAAATTCATCCTACTACTGTGTGCTGTCAAAGATTCTTACGTTACCTGAAAACATGACCGTCTCCTCATTGAAACACCATGGACAGATGTTACTGGTAGTACCCATATATCTTCTGCCACACAGCCATTTCGGTGCTGACGTTTTGCTCTCAAAAGAGCATTTTCCTACACTCATCACGTAATATTGAATCACGCCTCCATGCCTCCCAACCCCACAGTTCGACATCGAATTAAAAAAGGTTGCGATGCGAGGAATGCGGTATCTCGAGGTTAATTATGTGCAGACATGTTTAAGGCCGGTCGAATGTGACTTCGTTTCAGTGGTTGGTTGTAGATGCACATCACACCTATTGGAAGCTTCAGTGACGGGCTGTTCTCCGTATCTCTAGAGAGAAGTCTAAACCGGAGGTTTTCGAAGGTTTATAGCTTGTGCCACCCACCACAAGGTGATGGATATCATGCAGGCGTTATACTGTAGGTGCTACTGAACTATTCGGTTACCTTGTTGTCGTGATCATGTTGGTGTATTATGGAGGGCTGTTTTGAGTATGGCTTTAGTCCTACCCCGTTACAGCCTTGCCAAACAGACCAAGACGTAGTAGTGACACGAAAAACAGTTACACCCATAGAGTTGTTTGTCGCACTGCTGGCAACGTTGGATTAACTGACCAGTGTGACACGATCTTATGGGCATATAGCAGAACTATTTTCATAATTGGGACACTGCTGCTTTCCGACTAAGAAAGAAAGGGTACTAGGAAAGGTACCTTTATAAGAGAGCACTCCGAACGATCAGCCACTGATCGTGGTCGTTGGTGTACTACTACGCGTTCGAAAACTTTTGGTGTTTTTTTTTGTATTGCAATTACTGCGCTCAACAGTAACCGGGGTATACTGTGAGTGTCACCGCGTTGTCGAGTCAGGCAAGCCCCATTTTACCGAATGAGTCAGTTTCGCGTCCTAGGCTCTGGGTATGTTCCTCCTTGAAAATCCTGTTTTTTTCTTCGTAAGTCAAACTGTCATGGTAGAAACTCGGAGTCCGGTCATCTATGCGTCAAGATCCACCGACTCACACCAAAAAAATTTGTCGTATCCGCTTATACCTCAACAGATACTGATTCAAATATTGTCAAGACCGCTTTCTGAGACGTCTTCTCTGGTCCTCTGAGACAAACTGAACGTTTGGACACCACTGACGGGATGGTAGTGATTGTCAAACGAGTTCTCTTGTTCAGTCGCTACATTTGCACAGACTTAGATGGTTGGGTCATGTACTAAGGATGCCAGCTAGTCGTCTGCCACATCGAGCACTCTTTGCCGACGCTGCGGCCGACTGGCGCAAGGTGCAAGGCGAACAGATTACCTGATATGTATAAATGAAATCATTCACTGAGTAACTGGGCCGTATGGGTCGGGTTCGTCTCCCGGCCTGGGGATCTCGTGATTGTCTATTTTATGACGTGCTCAATCGTTTGGCTTAAAACCAAGAAGGAGAACAGATGCGGCAACATCCTTTATTTGAAACTCGAATCAAAATTAGGTCCACAGAGGCTCTAAATTTATAGGACGAAACGATTACCATACATGGCCGACAAGACGCAGAAGCGAATCAAATGAGACGATCATACATGGCAGTCAGATGCAGAGCGAATGAAATGAAATGGTCATGTATAACCGTAAGGGCATTTAAACAAATCACGTTACAGGGGTATCAGAAAGAAAACTATCCAGACAGCAGGCAAGCGTTCGACCGCATGGATGCAATCCGATTGGCTGAGTGGAACCGTACCATCACTCACCACCATACCATCCGAACTGGATCGGTCGATCGATATGGCATGATGCGTCTTGGCTGATTCGTTAGGAGATGCGTCTCGTAGTACTATGCAACCCAATTATGGATACGAATTCGTCATATCGTGGTCAACTACTGGTGTGTCACTCCGCTAACGATTTACATTCATCCTAAAGCAGCCGCGTTGATTCAGAACGTGCTGTTGTTTGTGCCCACCTTGTTTTTTCGTGTGCTCAGATCATTTGCTCGCACACGAAGTAGTCAGTTAGTTATCGGGCGACGATGATATGCGAAACACTTATCAAGCGGTATTTTCAGCTAAACTACACAGGTCACGACAGTAGAGTGTTCGAAAGAAGCAGTGGGCAGAAATCCCATCAGTTATACAAACCTGTTACGAAGATGCCTACTGGCGTAGCACTGTTAACATGGCGGAGATAGATAACCGCCAGTTCGACAACGTTTACAGAAAGAAGGTGACGACTGATATCTCGACTGCAAACACGAGAATGATTGCGATGAAGTGAAACGTGAACTGGCGACGGGTGTGCATGGGGATCGTGAAACCCGCTTGGCTGAACGGGCTTGAGGTATGGAAAATTTGTTTTGTCAACAAGCAATTGACTGTTGTTGTTTCTGAATCGTAGTTCCGCTAGCCTTCGACAAGTAGATAGCGTGGTTGTATATGAAAAAATGGTTGTTGTAGCGACATGACAGGTGAGCGGAGCACTCTGAATAGCTTTTCAACCGGTCTGGACAAACGTATTCGTCCGAAGTTGATGGGGGCAATGTGATGAGCTGTGACCTTCTGTACGGACCTTTGTCGGAAGCCGGGATCGTTTTTGAATTCGAATTTTTGTATGTGCCTTTTTCTCGTTAGTTTCGAAGGTGTTGGTAAGATATCGTTGTCTGGACTGATCGCAGTCCTTTGTTCAGTGTGGGAGATCAAAGGGATGCTTTTTGTTCGGCGCTTACCAACAATCATTTCTGTCTTCAGACGAGGTGCCAGAACATCATTTGTTAACCACAAGGGGTGTTGGTCCTATCTCTCTCTCGTCCCCGATTCTGATTGGTTTCGTACTGCATTAGCTTCTGATTCAGAGGAGATTAAGTAGAAGAGCAGGCAAGTATGGAACCTTGTCTCGGGCGTCTCTATCATACATTTACCTTGTGGCGGACACTGGAGCATTGGCGATCCTTCTCTCGCGCAACGGTTGTGCTTTTGACTCGGTTGCCTGATATGGTCATTGAGATTGTTTCCATCGAGGAGTAGTTCCGATGAGTTATGTAAAATTGTTGAAATCGTTGTGTACCCTTTCAAAGTGCAGAGTGAGCGCATATATGGACAGCGTCCTGGAGCGTTCTCCACTCCAGGTGGCATTTGATGGGAGTGTGTGCGACCTCCCCCTTCCTCTTGAACCGTGTGTTGGATGATATTCTGGAGAGAGCGCTCAGAGTTTATGAGGATTTTGGGATGAGGATTCTGCCAATTAGTAAGTTGACTGATATTGAGTATGCGAGTGACATTAGTTTTCTTGGTTCCTCTGCAGAGGACATGCAGGCCATGTTGAACCGCTTGAATGGTACTGTTGGTTTGTATGGCATGTACTTTACACCTCCAATGTGTATAGTATTGTTGTAATGTTGTGTTGACCCTGGTCCCGTCTTGGTCATTGTAATCACGCCGGTTGAGATTGTTGATTGGTCAGCGTATCTGGACAGCAGCATCTGGTCGATTTGTAATATTGTTGTCAAGATGTCCGTGGCGTTTGAGAATGCACGTGTTTGTAATTTGTGGTATCGCAACGATCAAGTTGTCGTTTAACTTCGTGGATTGTATTGCGCATTTTCGTCCAGTTGTGCTCTATTTCAGTTCTTACATATTTTCGTGGATGACGCATATAAGTTCGCAGTGTTGGACCACCGTTGTCTCCGGTTTTTAGCCTGTATCTATGGACTGACTGTGTGGAAGATGCTGCAGTTTGTCGACGCTTAATTTGGACATTTGGAAAACTCGATCACTGACTGTGGTAGTAAAAGCACGCAATCTGCATCAACCGGATCGGTATCCCGTTTGAAGTGTCTGCTCCACTACTCTGTTATGTATGACCGTTGTTAGTTCGAATAAATCGCTGGGTGGTCTGGCGATGACCTGTTCGTGAGCTGCGAAACCTTTTACCCCGAAATTGTGCTAGGCTGACAAGTGCCGTCTTATTGTTTGGAGAGTTCGTGATCACCCACATCGCTAGTTAGAAGGGCCCTCTGATACGGCAATGTATCGCCATGAATAGCGAGCATATATGCACGATGTTGTGTTCTGTGAATGTTCATCGTTTTTATCTAATTTTGGATTACACACCTGTTCTTTATTATTTTGCTAGCAGCAGCAGCCGAATCCGCAGTACTCACGGATTCCGCTCATAGACGATGAGTGAACAATAATGATGTTACTGAAACCGTAGTCGTAAAGGTGGTTTATCAACAATCAGTCGTACTGCCTTCACAAATGTGTTGAACTGTTTATGGACCAGCTCAGCTGGTTCGAACTAGACCATATAGAATATGTGACCCGAACGGTCCATGTTTATGTTCCAGTAGAAGCAGAAATGGTCCTGAAGTCATTTAAGCGTAACAAGATTGCTGGTGCGAATGCTTTCACTACTTCTCTTTAACGATGGTGAAGGACTGTTATAAAAATTGACAACACTTCCGGAGAGTTTGGACAACTGAAGGGATGCGTCTTGGTTGATATTTACTAACTGTTATTACCATTTTCAAAATGATGACGCGACGTTCACGTGACAACCACAGAATCGTCACCCCTGTTTCTGTCGCCATTCAGTGGCTTAATATTACGTCGATTCACCAAACCCAAGAACGAAAAAACTGGTGTAGAACAAGACGGGTTCCCATCCAGTTGTTTATGTGTTGCTCCCATGTGTACTCCTCACTGGTCTTGTTGCGTTGACATTTGCTGAAGATGGACGGCCATTGTACGTTTTGACCTGTGGTTGCCTTCGGTTCAGTCATGCTCAATATTTTTGTAGTTGTCTCCTTCGCAAAAGAGTTCGGCGAAAATTGTGTTCTGTGAAATCACTGTGTGGTCATTCTGCAAGCAGGGTGAGTGCTGATTCATCATTTCGAATGGTGTTTGCCAAGGATATCTTGATTAACCTCGACAACGTTCTAGAGTGGACATTTGAGGATTCAGATGGTTTTGTTGTGGAGTTTCTTTACAACACTAAATAGTCCGAAATGGAATACATGGGCGACGTTGTCCTTCTCAGCTTCCTCACTGAAATTTTGCAGACCATTCTGAACAAAATGAATGACTTGCTTGATTAGTGCGCATCGCACCTTGAAAGTGCTGTTTCATGACTGGGACGTTCTTCTATCTTTTTTACTGCAGATACTCTGGTTAGGATTGTGGGCCGTTTTACATAGGTAGCGCCGCCTTAGCCTTGTAATATTGCTGACGATATAGCAGCGAGAATAGCTGAAGCACTTGTCGTTTTGTGGTTAGTAACTCATTCACGAGTTATTTACACCGTTCATCTCTGATTCACTGGGGACCGTAGATCATTTTATACTTTAAAAGAATTGATATACGGACTCGATTAAGTCTCGGATAACCGGGGCAGATAACTCAAATTAGTTATTAACTACAGCTTTTGCAATCTGCCGTTCCTGTTATAGGATATGTGGTCTGGGTTCACCAGATACTAATGTCTGATGAAACCAGTCGTATGCATCCAGTGAATTTCCGCTACTGAATACATACTAATGCCATCCTGAAACGTCACATTTTTATTCCACGCCATGTGTGACGTACAGCTGATGCTTTGGTGAAGTTTGTCTATGTATGTTCTCTTTTGCCCTAAGGCTGGGAAACATGGCCTGTTCATAGCGAAGTTGTGAACACTTTTAACGTGTTTGACTATTGCCATCTCTATCAAGCAGCCCACATTAAGTGGGTTGGTCGTATGAGCCGTGCGATCGTTTGCCGGTGTGTATTTCAAAAATATTCAAATAGGCTATCAGTTACTCAACTAATTAAATTGCACGGTCTGCGTTGGTTGAGTCACAGGATCTGTATGCTGACTGAGCGTTTGCCTAGTCGGGTATTGTTCATAAAGGTCATGGATGAAGCCATGAGGTGTTCAGGCAGTGACGTGGTTACAAAATGTGCAATCCCCGCGCGTTCAATTGACCAAATTTAGCATTTGTCACTCGCCCGACTGGGAATCCTGTAGCCACAAAAATAGCTGATTTGCGACCTTGTGCGATCTCACAGCGTGCTGCAATCTGCAGTTTACCTGTACCACAGTATTGTACCTGTTTACTTATCCACTTTTTTTCTCTTGACGAATTTTTCCTCCATAATTTTCTTCACCACTGCTACTGCAAGCAGTTGTTGGAGTCAGAGCGTCATCTCATCGGGCTCATTATTGTTTATAATTGCATGGTTAAATGAAACCACATCTGTTGATTAGTGCATGTTACCATACAAAGATAACCTACATCGTGGCAGTCACAAGGTCAGTTTTTAAAACATACTGTTTAGTGTTGTTTTTAGTTCTAACTAACTACTGTATCGATCGTTCCATTCGATGATGACCTTTGTTCACTCGCTATATTATTCTTTATTTCTGTTCGTGACTGAATGTTATCCGTCATCCTGTGATGGATGGTGCAAGCCACGAACCCCTGGTTTTGATTTATCTGCTCATGGCATAGAGAGGATTGTCCATTATCTCAGCTTCCAATTAGTGGTGGTTATGCATCTACAACCAACCCCCTGAAAACAATGTTCCATTTCGGCGCTGAGAAGCATGGACGCATGATTAACCTCGGGGCACCGCGCCTGTCTCACGTTGTAATTTTCTAAATTTTAACGTCGAATTTCGTCACTGAAGAGCATGGAGGCGTGATGAATGTGGGAAAGTTCTCTGTTGGGAGCAGAACGTTAGTATCGAAATGGCTGTGGGGGGGGCATTGTTTGGTGAACTGTTTATTCTTTTCATCATTTTTATTCTTGTGGAGCTTGATAGGATGTTAATGTTCGTTAGTAACCAAAACTACTGAACTCGTTGACGGGAGTGGCTACGCTATCCGAACTAACAGGTTGAAACCAGTTATGAAGTGATGTACCAAACGCAGTATCAAGTTATTATTACTTGGTTTTGTTCGTTTCGTTGTTGTTGACTGCCAGAAATTACTGACCTGTGTCGACGCTTGATTGCTTTACAACCGTAACAAAAGCAAACACTGATGCTAAAAGAAAGAAAAGATGAGAGACAGTATGCAAATTGAAACGTTCAACATTGTGTTGATTACAATTCCCAAATATATATTCTGTTGTGGAGTTACATCTAATCAATTTGCTCTTGTTTGCTTATTCTTGTGTTCACTGCAGGATTCTCGTTACATCCAGCTGTTGGATTGTTGTGCCAACTTTCTTCTCCAACAAGGTCAGGCAGAATTTGCCGCGAGTTTGTGTGAACGCCAACTCACACGTTTTGACATGTCACCAACTGAAGATCAGTTGCTGAATAGGCAGGCTCTGGTTGCTCGGCTGGTTCGTGCCTATGCTCAGTTCGATCGACCGAAAGCTGAAGCTGCCTGTAAAACCCTAAAATTCAAGGAAGTGATTAGTGACGCTGATGTGGACTCAATGGAGACAGCCTTCTTGTACGGGGTTAAAGCGGTTAAACGGCAGGGGCGAACTACCGATCAGCCGCCGTCTACAGAATCTAAAGTGGATGCCAAATCCCATCGAAAACTCACATCTACCCCAGGGTAAGTCTGATTGAGAATTTGAGCTCAGCTAATTCGTTGTGGGCTACTAATCTTAATTTCGGCTAATCCATATTTTTCTTGTAGGCTTGCTTCTGATGGTGCTGAATCGGAGCTGAAAGTCACACATTCGCGACGTAAAAAGAAGCGCCCAATTCGTTTACCCAAAAATTACCAGCCGGGAGTAATGCCAGATCCTGATCGTTGGCTTCCACGACGGGAACGCGCAAACTACCGTGGGAAGCGCAGAGATAAACGACATCAGCCTTCTCGTGGACCTCAGGGGCAGATATCTGGTGGTGCAGAATGGTGGGTATTTTCTTTCCGTATTTTATCTACTCATCTCATTTCTGACGTATCTTTTCTGTCTATATATACATGCGTACGCAATGGGCTCTCTTTATAGTGATTGCCTTCGTACGACGGATCTGTTGGCCTCTGAACTATTTCGCTGTGAAATAAATCGTCAGTGCCTTCGTATAAAGTCACCTGGTTTGTCTGTGTGCACTGTGAACCCTGACACAGTTGTTCTTATCTGTCTCAAACTTTGGACTACTTAGAAAAAGTGTTTTGGAATGAGCGTGATAGGCCGAGATAGGTCATACATGTTATACATGCCATAGGCACAGTGACCATGCGGGGTGAGACACTTTCACTGTGCCTGTCTGATCCACAGTCCCGGAGCTGTAGGTTGTTCTATCTTCATTACACTGACCTACAGACCGTATTTGGGATTACGGTATTGTTATTAGTTCACAGCACGACCAATTTCGGTCTTCCGTGTTCTCGTCGTCTTTCTGTCTGTCATAGAATGGCATCTGACAACCTAAAGATGCCTATTTGTAAAACGGGATGTTTGACACCGAAACAGAAATACTGTATCGTACTACGAAACAACCGAGAAGTTAAGGCGGTCAGTGACAGAATTTCTGAGTATCAAAAACTACCATGCTTTGCAACCAGTACTGATAAGGTGTCCTGTAGTGACCAGTTGGAAATGAGATTGTGGTGATAGTGAGGGACAGTGCGCTGACTTCGAATTTCGTGTCCATAATTTGGTTGGAAACTATAGAAATGATTTCTTTCCGTTAAAAACCTAGCATTTTGTGCTCCCGGTAGAGTGTTGTAAGATGTAGCGACGAAGTTGGTAGAGATTTAAGACTGAATGCTTCTGTGCGAAGAATGAATGATGTCAATAGTTTAGTAGCGAGACAGCACTTTTATTTTTACTATCCCCTGGCATGAGAAGCCTTCTCACTCGATCACATGGTACTTGGGATCTTTTTAGTCAAAGTAGGTGTTTCGCATGACGTTATACTGGCGCAATGAGCAGAGATCCTATGGTTTCTGCTACTCCTACTACTGGTTCATACATGATTTTGACCAGTAACCTGTGTGCTCAAAGTTATCAGTTAGAACGTTTTGAGATGGCGATCAATTGACATCGTCTCACAGCACTGTCAATGAGTTTACAGTTTTTGTGGTGTTTTCACACGATATTGGTTCTCCACGTTTTTTGAGACCTCTTGTGTACCGATAAAGTCTGACTGTGGGCGGCCTTTCCACAATTCCCAGCAATATTGGTCTAATTGCCTCAGTATCTCGGGCATGATGGGGAAAATGCTGATATGCAGTGTGGTTCTTTTCGCTATTTTTGTTTCAGTTTTAACCTACGCTTTAACTTTGTACCACTTTTGCTTCGCCTTATTTTCTATATGCCTCGTAATGTTGCTCTTTTCTGTATGTTACAACATGCGCCTTCACATGATGGCTGCGATCAAAACGTAGGCGAATGCTGCCGATCATTGCACTCCCTGAGGCGTTCCACGGCCCCTTCGTCATCTTTATGCAGTTAATTCGTGACTTTTTTCTTTTAGGGATGCCAGTGCTCGTAGCCCTAAGACGAACGTCCCTTCGTCGCCGCAGCCGACGGATGCAACTGGTTCAACTCCCAAGCAGGTCAGTGCGGCATTTCGGCAGCAGCAGCATCGAAAGGGTCGTAGGAAAGGTCGTTAACACAGTCAACTATACATTCTTTGTTTCTTGAGTTTTTCGCTGTTAGGCGTGTGATTCTTTTTTGTTGCAATCGTACGTTTTCAACTGACAGAAAAATGCTATTGCTAGCCTGCAAACCGTTCTATTTTTCATTGCATGTTGTTCATACTTCCGTTGCTTCCGCTTTTCTTCCGGTTTTTCATTACTGTACACAGGCATCGGTGTGTTCTTTTTCTTCCTACTGATAGTGTTTTCAGGTTCGTACTCTTTTTCTTCCGATCACGGACTGGTTGAGTTCCGGCGACTTTCACACTATGCATTCACTCGGTATTCAGCTGCAATGCCGTCGCTAACTTGTTTGTTCTTCCTGAGGTTTTGTACAGTTTGTAAGCTGGTGTGCGATATGCCAAACACTAATATGTGTTACGCTATTCACACATAAGGTGGATGTTGCTGGATTAGAGGGTGGTTTACGGATTATATTTGGATGGATCGACTTACATGTATGCAGCTCAGATGTTCCAGTACGAGCTAAGCCACGTTTGCTTTGTCCTGTCCCTCTCAGTTTACTTTCAGTCAGGATGACAAAGTTAAGACTTGGTGTGCATCAAGCTGATGCAAAATGAGTTAGGACTATTGTCTACTTTATAGGTCGGCTATCATAAAAACGCGTGGAGGCCGATTTGAACGAGTCTGAGGGGTTAGTGCGAAATGTACGTTTGAGGCTGCAAACGGTAGGTAGGATTGAGTGGATGGAAATGCAGTGTGTGAGGCTACTACACGGTTTATCCATGACAAACGTACGGCTACTACAACGTGAAGGACATCATGTGATAACGTAACTCCAAACCAACACTTGTTATCCCTGAAATCCTTTTTTAAAGTAACGTCAAAAGTATGATAACTGCAGGTTCGCCTGCGTTAGCCTCACTGGAACTTTGTACATTTGACCTTCGACAGGGCAGCAGTCCTGAGCGTTTCCGCTGGTTGTGCACATACATCTGTGTAGTTAACAGTCAGTAGCACTTAGTGTTTCTGGCAACAGATTCAAGTTTCCTTTTTCCGTATAAACCAAAGGGCCTCCGTTACCAGACGCTATTCTGTTTTTGCATTTCTCAGCTGTGGTATTGTCTTCTTTGGTTTTGTGGTGTCCGGCAATAGCTCGTGCCCTCGACCAAACATGCTGGCGTGTAATAATAAATTGGTTGAACGGTTCCTACCTCTTGCAGCCGATTTGGTTCATGACCAACAGCTAGCAGTGCCACATAAGGCACTGGTTTTTAATGAAATACCAACTTTGTGTCTCAACGCAGATCAAGACTTGTTTTCATTCTTTTAAGGCATCCGGGAATATCCGCCAAGACTGGCATACCAGAACTTCATCTGTTATAATCGTGCTGATGTAGGGATCGTTGCCGTCAAATGTGTTTGCGGCCTCATCTGGTTGGAAGTGTTGATTACTCTGTCCAATCAAGTTCAGGGAGATCCAGTTCGGGACACTCATTGAAATATCGAGTCTTTTCGTCTGAACATTGCGCAAACACATTATGCAATCAGCTACCTTAGATAATTTCAGAATGGCACTGGAATGTCTGATAGTTTGCTAGGTTTTCTGCTCGACCTCCAGGTGTAACGCGAAATTACTGTGATATTTGACCCAATGCCTAGCTAAGGTCCACTGCAAACACCATTGACACCAATCTCCATGTGCTTGCATTTTGTGCTGACATGGATTTTGCGTGTGACTGTGATTGCCTTGTCTTTTGTAGACCACTTAACTGTTCGACACCAAGCTTACATTGCTCATGTGATCGACGTCCATCCTTCACCACATTCCTCACATATACGCTTCTTTTTGCACAACACTGGAAGCAGCACCAGCAAGCTATAAGAGTGTCTCATTTGACTGCCATCCCCACGGTTCTTGTGTTTTTCCTTCGAGCTTTCCCAAGTATCCATGCGTATGGAACCGGGAGGTTTGTTAAGCGGTGACTGTTCCATCGTGGCCACGTCGTGTTTAGGACTGGGTGAGCTCCGGCGTTCTGTTGTGCCTCATGAATTTTCACAACAACAATAAATCCATACTGCATCGGCCGTCTCGCAGTATAAACC
>LOND01029271.1:35551-45755 GCA_014220965.1 Paragonimus kellicotti
CTTTAGTTCCCGAATATGCTTATTAGGCTACTCACAAATGAAGCTGCCTGTTATGCCACAGTAGGAAGGAACGTGCGACTCGTGGACAGGAATTATGCTTGACCAGTTAGAATATAAACTGATGGGGGAAACCCAGATGGGCATTCTGCAGTTGGTAATAAAGAACAACTTTACCCGTGCATATGTCTCATAGATGACTGGATGAATGAGCGATATTCAGTACACTGCACGCAGTTGATTGGTAACCTGAAGTATACAATAACCACAAACTGCACTAAATCAAAACCAGTGAATAAACAGTCAGCATCTTCGAAATTGCAGCGAGTTGCGAACGATCAACGTACTTCTTTTCATTCAGGTCCGAATCACGTGGTTGATAATAACAGTTCGACTTTTCTTTCTTTCTTTCTTTACACTATAATCCAAGTAAGCAGTGCACTAATCCAGCTGCATCGTATTGAATTGTCAGACCATTGCAAGCCTGTGGCTTAGTATGATGTGACTGTTAGGAGACAGTTTCATCAAAACAACCTAATCAGGTCATCGGTGACGGCTGACGAAATATTTCATCAACAAAACACTGGCGTGCAGGTCGAACCAACCAGGAGGAGGCGTAAAGGTGAGCGTGGGTGTCGCGCTAGCCCGATGAAATCAGAGCGCAACGGCTATGGAATTGGCCCTACTTGGCCACTTAATCGCGAAGTGGCCTAAACAAGCGAACATTGGTTCAACTTGTAAATGGCCATATTTGGCAACTATTTCATGCTATATATTTACATGCATTTCATTCATTTGTCGAACTTGAAGTAGGCAATACAGCGTGTTTCTCCGCAGTCGTGTTCTTCCTGATTCCGCGCAGCAGGAATCTGGGTATAGCATACAAGTCGGAATAGAACGTTTAGCAGAACAGAGTCGCGTTACGTCAGTGACGAATTTCATTAAAAGCCGAAAGCCCCATTGATGTACCACCGACTAACCTGTCCCGAAGTGTCTGTGATCGTGTCGATCACTGGCTAGTCATGTGTTCAAACTGTGTTACTTGGGAAAACGACATGCATAAAGGTTTCCAAAGATAACACCGCACTTTTAAAAAAGCGATCGGCCTTATTAACTGGTTCACTTGTTTTCTATTCGTATCAACCCGATTCTCTCAGAATTAGGTAAAGAAGGACATCATATATATTTATGGAAGCAAAATCTCTCCCATAAACTATCCATACACCCGTCTACGTTTATCCGCATAACAAAGAATTGGAGTATTCACAGACAATCTAGTGAACCATATGACAAGGATATTGTAGTCCAATCACATGCTTTTGGACATACGCTGTAAAACCGGTCAGGATATGTGGGTAATAACCGATAACTTTATATGTCACGATACAAAATAAGTATATGGAAAATATGTGGGCATAATGAATCCTACTTGAAAAATGTTGAATATACACATGTTGACATCTTTTGTTTGCCGGATAGTAAAAGCACCGTGGCTAAAGCAACCAAACTAGATGTCAATTAATGTGGTAATATATTATAACAAAATACAACAATCTACACCACAATGCGTGGCTGACTGCTGAGGGAACCATGGTTGGAACAGAAAAAAGGGTTGCGTTTATCATTTTTGCCCAAAGTGAAGGTGGTTGAAGAGGAAAAATATCCTCCAGGGGCAGTTTTAGGTAGTTGTTGGTCAGCTTGGTTTGAGGGGTGGACAAACGAATTAGGGTGCGGGTTCCCAGGCCACTGCATTGTAACGGAACTGACGCGAGTGTTCTTAGGGGTTGACATAGCGTATTCATTGCATGTGTTAATTGGCCTGGTCGGACAAATAGTAAACGTCTTCACGGTGGTACGCACTCTTGACTGTTGACGCCGGACAGCAAGTTGTGATGAGGTAACCGGTTCAAGTTTGGGCACAGTTGGGTTTTTTGTTGTCCGGGCAGGTAACACAACCTGTAAAATTACAATGAAGTACAAATCGTTGGGTAGACGAATGGGTTCTAGCAACCACAGGGCTTTTGAGATTGGTAAAAACAAAAATCCTCGCTTGACTTATACTAGTCGTTCACAGTATTCTAACATGAAAAGAACCCAACATTGCCGACAACTGATGGGTCAGAAATAATTACGAAAATAGCCGGTTTGTTCATAAGAAGTTAATTCTGCGAACAGCCGTCTTCGGACTTCTTGTCAAACTGTTATAACTATAAAAAATGTATGCGAAGTATATGGAATTCATACAATGCAAATGTGCATGCTGTAGATATGTGGATCAGGTCGAGACAGTAAGTCGGGGACAAAATGGTTCACATTTTAGGCGGCTGTGTTTGGTCAAATAAACCACAATGTTTGAACGAACTATTTCTGAACAGACAAATTCGGGTGATGTAGTTAGATTGCGACCGACTTGGCTGCAGACAGTATGCGGCATTTGCTCGTTGGACTTCCTTGTCCAAATACGACCGTCTAAATTGTGATCTGATTTGTCTCCGTCCCACTGACCCACCCAATTAGAATTGGCCACGAACGATCGATTTGTTCATGGTCCTAACAACGATAAAGAAGTGCCAATCATTTGTTTAATCACAGTGTGCTCCCCTTAAATTGTGACCAATAAAATGTCAGTTAATTTTTGGTGGGAATTTGCCAAAAAGTCTGTTTGCTGAAACTTTGTTTTTCATTATTTCTATGGAGATTTTCAATTATCCGAATATAAGATGGGTTATGTCGATAAAACACCGTCCGTGCTTTCTGACAGACCAGTACTTACTCATAGAGAAATATGAGGAAAAGAAAGCGAGAAAGCAGTTTATCCAAGCTACTTCGGCAGAACAAGTAAACAGAGGTTGATGACGGAAGCAGCATTAAGCGCATCATACCGATAGCGGTTTCCTCGAAGTTTATGAGGCTGCAGTGCTCCTAAGATCAATCTTTATCATTCACAACTCTCCATGTCATGTTCTAGCTCATCTGTTACCCTAGATACCCAAGTCAACCAAACTACAACTAACTCCTTTCATTTAAAAGTCACGTTTAACTTCCTCGACATAACTGACACAGTAGAGATCAGGAAGCACAACATGGTTTCAAATAATGTAGCCTCGTCATCCACGAACGTGCCGTTGAAAGACACTTATGCATGTCTCTAAAACTGTGTTGAAAGCGGCCAACTGGATTTGGACATTAGCATGGAAAAAACAAAAAAATTATCGTTTCTCAAAGTTAACGGCCTAATTCTAAACTAGTGAAGAGTTAGGTAGGCAGAACGATCGCTTGACAATGAGTTTTTCCTTGACACATTGTTCGCTGATGTTTTAGGACCAAAATAGAGAAAAATGAACTACGCCGTTCCAACGGCTACCGTCGCATCCAAAATCGCTTCGTAGATTACATTTTTTGGATGATCACATCCCGAACCGTAAACAGAACGGATATGGAAAACATATTGTGCGTTGTGCTGATGCTCATTATTAAGTAATTCCTTGGTTAAGCCACAACGAGTTAAAAACCAGAGTTATCGGTTTCGCAACGTTTCGACCCTCTCGGAGAGCCTTTATCAAGCGATTTAAATCAGAAAATTTACAATGTACAAGCTTCAAATGAAAGTCATCAACTGGCACATGTTAGTGTGTTTCAACTGCGGTGTGTAGACAGGCTACCAATGTTTGCGAAATCGGTAACTCTTTGGTTTTTGGCTCGTCGTGGCTTAACCAAAGAATTCCTTAATAATGATAATATCCCGACTTTGGGTTCACCATCGCAGTGAACACGCATAACACACCGTCTTTTCTAGGTGTTGCTTCGTGAAATGAATATAACAAAAAAGAAATCAATTCACTGGAAAGTGAATGCATTTTTAGGACCTCCTTACTTCTGAAGTACTAACGAAACTTGGATTGCTGCTTAACAAACAAGAAGCAAAATATGTGTATATCGGATAAATTGAAGGATGACACGCAGTAAATTCGAGACAGGCTACACCCAAATGGATGTCCTCGAAAATTCCTGGATTAAGGTAGGCGGTTCCAAATGAAGCATTAAATTGTTTAATCAATGAATGGAAGTCATAGTTTTAATGCTTTGTCAAACTAGAACAGTGTTGTCATCGAGATCATAGATCACTCCATTTAGAATGCGAATGTGACTGTTAATCCTGCTGCACCGGGACAATTTACCGTTGAATAGTCATCCTATAATTCTGACAGACCAAACCGACGGCTCGTCTAAACTTTCTTTGTCACATTCTGCTCTTCGGACAATTATTTCAAGTCTGCTTGAAATTCGAACAGGTGACACTCCACTTAGCACTAACAGAGGCGTACGGCACCCATGCAATCAACAACACCTTCATTCCCCTCGGATAAAACGCGATCCGTCCCACTATTGTCAGTGTTGGTGCTGTTTAGATTTTCACGCATTATTCAAACATAAACGTTTAACGTTATATATGGAAAACTGAGGCTTGAACAAGTAAACCGTCAACAATGTTACTGAAATAGGGAAGAAATTAAACCACACCGCTGTCTGTGGAATAGAGCGAGCTATTATATACGTTATCAGGGCAAATTCTCATTAATACTCTGTTGCTGGTTGTTGCTGTTTGTTGCTATGCTTAAGATGTGATTATCTTACAACTAAATTTGCTCTCGACAACCGTAACATTGTGCTCAAGTTCTGTTCTACTAAAGCAGATATATGCAGATCATCTGTATAGTGGGAAAATTTTTCCGACGGCTGTTTTTTTTAATTAATAGACTGTCTTCTCACTGAATATACTCAATGTTCAAATGTCATCGTGAAGTATACCTAAATAAATATACGGTCTTTCCTCTTCGCTGTCTCCCTGTTATCAAATGAAACTGTTATTTTTCAACCGGGCCCTGTTAGTAATGCATCCCAGCCAGCAGTACTTAGGGCATTATTGACATCAACCGATAGAGTTTACAATACATTAAGCCGCGTTCTAAAACACTAGTATCAGTTCAGTGAAAAACAGGCTAAATGCTCACATATAGTAAACAATTGCGATCAGTGACCTGCGGCTTATGCCGAAAAGTTGGGCAAGCTTATCAAACAGATGACAGTTCGGTCAACATTTTGCTCCCGTCAAGCTGGCTCAAGCAAGAGGACTAATCCCCACTCGCTTGGATTAGTTTCTCTCATTGTTGGTTTACAATGCTTTCCACTCATTGTTCAGTGACTTTTTGACCTATAGGCAATCTGCAGGCAATTTCTCAATATGTTTTGCGAATCACCGGTCGTGAGCAAAAGGATTAATATCGCCGAATTTTACCAGCGAAAATAATATCAGACTTCTTTCCCATAATAATAAGTCTTATTTCATCCGTCACACCGTACTGTACCAAGTACGCATCGACTAGTGGAAAACAAGATGATTCAACACTAAGACTTAAAAGAATATGATACTGGCGAAGTAAACGAAAAGTTATATATCTAATTGGAGATTTTGAGAAGTTGAATTGACATTATAACGAGGAAATCACATCTGCATGCATATCATCACTGAATAATCGGGCAACCAGAAATAGTACAAATAGATTTGATGGTGCAGAACTGAAATTACTCGTACAGTTCGAATAACCTACGATTTCATACGTTTTTTCGGGCAGATATATTCGCTTGTTCGCGCACAAGCAATAAGGAATACTTTAAAACCATTTGCAAATATGTTTTCTCATGAAATTCCACAAGAAATCCCGGAAAACTGACTAAATATCGAACAGTGGTAATACCTCACGGCTGTATTACAATGTAAACGTAGATTAGATGACCTCGTGTCTACTTAACGGAGGAACTGGAGTATGTTGCTAGCCTTCGCACCTTGACTGGATAAGGAACTTTTCTTTTACAGTTGTGTGCTCAGGTACTTACAGAAGCTGCGTTCCCAAACGAATCTTGTGTATACCAACTGATGCACAGAAAGGTTACACCACACAACCAAACGTTTCAACAACAACAGCTGCTCAACGCAGATTACTTCACATTGGTCCACCGAATTTTCAGTTGTATTTATTGAATCTTGTTGGTCTGCAATGGTTGTGTTGCTTATTTCGGAAACTGTTAGACTGGCAAATAAAATCCAGCAGTGATAATCGCACTGCCTTTCGTCAGGTCAACTCTGCACATTTTTAGTTGTTACTCAATGGTTTTTTCGAAATACCTTTCAAGTCATCGCGAACAGTATGTCGAAAGCGGGTCTGGAATGCATGAGCGTTGTCAATATGGAACAATACATCAGTACACTGACACCAACGATTATCGTCAACATTAGCGATGGAAACTAAAGTTTAATAACTGAATCATTAATGGAATTTTTGACCTCTCCCCAGAGATCGGCCAATCAGTACGGTTTTATTGACTATTGTAGCGACTTTATTCAAGCGTTTGTACCCGAAAAATACGTCAGCGAATCAGATAACAGACTCAGTAAATGCCACTCGTTCGTGGTTTATATTAATAAAGCTTTGTTTTTCCAGAGGATAACAACAATCTGGTCGAGCGACTGTCAACTGAAAAACATATATAGTCGTGTTGATTGCCCAGTGCTATAAATTGAAAAGTATGAACAAAACTCTTCTTTAGAATGAATGACTCAAAATATGAACCGATAGGAATACACAATCAAAAACAAAGTATGTCCTCGTCTGGCCGGAGATTCAGGAAAAATTGCATTCCAGCTGATCGTCGTGAATCACATGTTTCTGACTGCTACTGGAAGTACATGCTTTAAGGCGAAAGCCAATGCTTTATCCAACCTTTACCCGCAATTAGTGTCACGCACGATTTAGTTCTCTTCCTCTTTTATACTTACCTCATAGGCGTTATTGCTTAGTCCAAGAAAGTAAAAGGTAGATACGAGAAGACACACGAACCCTTCTGAAATCTTTATTGAACGGTCCACAAGAGAGAAATTTCAGGACTTAGCGATTTCAACCTGATATGCACAGGTCATTAGGAAAGTCAGTACCATAGTCCGGACCCACCAAAGGTCTTTCAGAGTGGGGCTGCTAATTTTAACGATAAGCAGATACTGAATCCGTTGATCACGTCTCCTAAGGTCACCTGAGGTCCTGGCAAACTTGAGTCTTTCCTCATCAGTGGTCATGTGACAGAGCTAGCCTGTGTGCAAGCTGCCTATATTCAACGGTTACCCATCTTTTCCGGTAAACGGTCTTCTGCCCTGTCTTTCATGTCTCACTCACTTCTGTCATAATATCACATGGAAATCAATAAGGTGTTGCACACTCAAAAAATGCTAGAGGAAATTAATTCAGTACAGCTATTTGCATTGTCAACAACCTTTCAGTTCATTAAGAGTATACAGAAAAACTTACTTTGGTACCGGAACTCAGAGGTGTCACTCCGGAAACCACCTGACGCGAGAGTTCATGACGATTTCGAATCCACTCATGAGATAACACACCTGATGCAGTAAGCCGTTTCTCGGAATCCCTTTGGAGCAACCGAAGCACCAAATCCTAGATTGAAATAAAAGAATACAGTACACTTCGCTCAGGCATTTGAAAAGCAACGAACGTGTAGTTAAGAAAAGCGCAACAGTGGTCAGTCAGAATTAAAAGTATGCAAGTCGAAATTAGCTTCCGTCGCAAAAAAATGTACAAACTTCTCTAAAGTCTTAATAACGTTGTGCGGTATTAACATCAGCTTGTTTGCACCGAACATCAAATCTACATTTACCTGGTCTGAACAAAGCAACGCTGATAGGTAAGTGCCGATTTCGGAACAAACATCACAAAACACCACAATGTTGAGTAACTGTAGCCATGTCTAATGCGAACTTTCGACCAGCAGTTGACAGTATTCGTTTAACTGCCGACAAAAAATGTCCATAAAAAACATAGTTGACTTTTGACCGTTATATTTCAAACTGATAAGCACTCACTTTCGCCTCGATGGAAACCGCATCCCACCATGACCCGACAAGTTGTACTGAGTCCTCATCCTCAATGCGACTTAGTACAGCTGAGGGAGTGTCGTTGGATCTGTGACTATATGGTGCGCGACCGACAAGCATAATACTCAACAGAATGCCTAGGCTCCACATATCACAGGAATAGGTCATTTCTTGTCCTCGAAGTATCTGCGATAGAATACGGGAACGGAAGTGAACAGTCGTGTGGGCAAAATTTAATTGTAAAATTTTAAAGACCGACACGTGGAAAATGTGTCCGTTTTACTCACTTTTACAAGGAGTGTTTTACCATAAAACCTTCACATTAGTGTGCAACTCTGTTATATGATGTCAGATGAATACCGTTATGAAAGCCTACTATTCTTGAGCAATTCTAGCAACAGGCCACTGCCAGAGTCAGACTGCTCAAGATTAAATAATTCGCTGAGAGGTAAACAACATTAGATTAGTTCTGAATGCATTGCAGCTATGCGACAGGAAACTTGGCCGTAACTTACAAAATGTTTCATCCACTAACAGGCATTAGATTCAAACGAGATAGATATTAGGTGAACAAAACGCATCCTTGGTCGGGATATGTCTATCCTAAATAACGTTAGATGATTCTGTACTTACGACTGACTCAGTTAAAATATGAGTACCTACGCATCATAACTCCATCTCATAGATCAGTTTGCCCGCTTGTATTTCGTTAACTGGTTGTTATTGTGCACACGTCGTCTGAATGCATTCATACGTTCAGCTTTTGAGAACGCCATATAATCATCTCAAACTGGAAGTCCCCTCAAAAGCTTAGTTCTGATACATTTAATTTTATAGCCATCTATGTAAGTCACGTCCTGTTTATTATGAGATGTAAACCACCGTTGTGTTTTTTGTTGATGAAACACTCACACAGTTTCATTTTGACCACTCACAACATAACACACACGTGAGCAAAATAACGATAGAACTGTTAAAAACGTCAACTAGTGAAACGTTCGAAGTTACTGGCACATTCACGCGTTATGACCAAAGCGAACTCAATCTCACTCCACTGAACACTGAGGTAAAACACAGTAGACTCATCGCTTAAGGTGGTTAGCAAACGTAGTTCACTGGTCCAGTTGAAGTTTCCATGCAGTGAATATGGAAGAAACACCAATAAGAATTTCCATCAAACAAGCAATACTAGTCATATGTCTCGATCTGATTACTGTACGGCGCTGTGACATTAAAACAGACTCAAACGCGTCAAGAAAATATTTTAGACCGATAAATCTGGAAACGATGCACTGGAACTACATCGCTTAAATTGTCCCGTAGGGCGTCCTTTCTGTCTTATTCTTTAATCCATCGTTTTCGCTAATTGGAAATTTGCAGATTCTTTCAATTTACCCGTCTATATCTGAACAGAATAAACGAAATGATTCCTTGTAGAAAATCTCGTTATTTATCTCTCCAAGTGCCATATTCTTGTATATTACCGTAACAAACAATGGTCTGATATTGTTATTATTTCCAATGTATAGTTTTAAATGTTTCAAAACATTTTTCATTTTCTATCCACAGGCTATTTACGGTAATCTAAAATCGTCCAACCTCTTCTATGCTGGCTTGGATCAAGCCCCCAATTCACTGCGTTTATGCGATTTCCGATTTGCTACTCAACAACCATTAGGACAACGTGTTATCGCGCCGTCTTCGTATGCACATGGTTATGCTGCACCGGAGGTACGAACTTGATGGCAGACGACTGAAAAGTGTGTAGTGTTTTGTCATGGAAGATCGTCGTAAATAAACTCGTTGGCGGTCAGGATCAGTTTCATATGGTTTACCCGATTTTACAGACCCAGTTTGACCTGTTGAAGGGGAATTGGAGACGTTCACCTGCGCGTAAACCCCTTTTAAAAATGAAGTTTTTTTTATGGTGTTACAGCTAAATCGACCTTAAACCCTTCCAATATATGATGTTTATGTATTGGTTTTGTTCTCAGCTATCATCCAGCAGCTGCTTGTTATGATCGGTGATACTGTTACTATTGTGTTTATACAATTGGAAGGCCTAACGCTTTCATATATAAATCACGGGCGGGCTTGAACTGTGAGTGAGCTATATTTCTTCTGTGATTCTGTCCGCTAATTGCACACCTCTGGCAATAGCGACGGATTTTAATGGCACTCACTTGAAATAAAGATTGGTAGGCTATTTTATTTCCTACGGGACAATTTAAGCGATGTAGTTCCAGTGCATCGTTTCCAGATTTATCG
>LOND01029273.1:0-16219 GCA_014220965.1 Paragonimus kellicotti
AAGCATTCGAATGAAGAAACGAATAGTATATGATCGCTTAGGACTGCTGAGTTGAGATGGCAACGTTGATGGGTTCATCATGCAGTCCCACTACAGTGGCAGCATCAGTATCCATTGACGACGTATGACTAGGTTCCCCGGGTTCTACAGTGAGTTGGCGTATCACCGGAATACCAACCAAATTACGCATCGTTCATGCGACCTAAGTTTATTTGTGCCAACGGGAAGTTTGGTTGTTACTATCCACGCTTTCACAACTGACCATCGGTCATGACTAATTTGTCAGCCAGAGCTCTACTGGGATGTGCAGAATGAGGCAAACGAGACGCTGAATCCCGAAAAGACTTAAGAGAAGTAGTGGGGGTGTGTAAGCGCACATTGTCGAAGAGCTCAAAGACATGGGAGTTATAAACGAAGGATTCGAAAGCAGTAGCCGAAAGGTACAACTACTAAAGAGAACCAACTGATCTTAAAGACCACGACTGCGAATGCATATGCCTCCGAACAGACACTCCACAAGCTATTATTGCTTCCAGTCTTCGTACACACCATGTCTCTGAAGTACCCCATGGATCGCCGGATCACAACACAGTAATGGCGGCCCAGAAGAAATCCAGGATAGTCATGATCATTGATTAGTTATCGAAACATCCAAACTGACAGCTCCACTGATCAGTAACGTAGCTCACATGGATGTTGCAGAATGTTATTTCGAACCAGCGATACCCCCGACCCGCTGTAGTTCCGGCAACATCAATAATGCGGTCAGCGCACACCACACTGTGACAATGATATTAGGCGAAAGACCAAGCCGAACTAGATGTACCGGGCGGACGATCCATCAAGTCCACATGATATTCAGCTAATCCCCACAGTTTGGGCATACCTGAGGAAAGAGTGGTTGGACTACGCGTGTACTGTCTCGCGATGCGAGAGTGCTTCCAGTATATTAACAAGGTTGTTAGTCTTATATTAGTCGAATCAATCGATAAGCATATCGTCAAAACGAGACTGGACCTTGACGTGGTGTGACGACTCGCTAATCTCGACGAAATATTGGGCTAAATTAGGCGGTTTCATTATAGTACCCATAGTCACTCACACTAGGCAGGCCAATAGGTAGAGGTCTGACAAACCAGTTTCCTGGTCCTCCCGATTGGGGGTTAAAAGAAGGTTGGCATCTTTTCTGGTACATTGTCACCCAACCCACTGCCTTGAGCCACGAGCGTTTGAGCCTAAGGCTTTGGTTGAGAACCCTAATCGTTCTCCTGTCTAGGTCTGGGCGTCCTGGCAGTATCTCAGCCCACACACAACCATGAATATTCACAACACAAGTAATTCCATACTGCATCGGCCGTCTCGCAGTATAAACCGGGTCGCCCTATCTGCTGCATACAGCAGGGTGGATAGGCGAAATCATGCTACTGCTGACCCCTCCCCACTGTCCTATCAAATTTAGCTCTCAGACTCCTGAACTCCATTTTCGATAATTACTCTACAGGTCCCACAACAGATGTAGCTAACTGTAGTAACACTGAGCCGGTAAGTTCCGTCTCTTGCCTTTCAGCTTCAGGCCTCCCTCGTCCCTTGCTTAGACCTAGAATGCGAATTAATATAGGTGCCTTCAACGTTCGCACGCTAAACAGATAGGTCAGCAGGCCGCTCTCGCATGAACGTTAGAGTCCTTAGATGTGGACGTCTACTGTATCTCGGAATTTAGAATTCAGGACAGAAGTCAATGTACGGAACTAACAGTACGCGCATCGCCTACCCAATATTAGTTATATACGTCGGGTGACTACACAGTCATCATCATCATAACAGCCATGAGCCTGACCAAAAGGTTCTGTCGCTCTGGTGGCCGCTCACCTCAACAATGACGTGAAATATCTTACAAGAAAACGCCAGTAACAGGTTGAAAATTAATAAAAGAAGTCTAAGCGAAAGAACTAGAAATGGTATGGATGCAGGTACGCCATTGACTGCGACACGCTGCCATCTCGGATAGCGTCTCTAACCAGCGGTTTGAGTGATCACGAGGACCCCATCCAGGCAGGCGACACCTACCCACTTTACTCAGTGGAGCAGTCAGGGTTTTCATATTTCGTGACCACCTGTGGTTTCACCCAACTGTTGGTGGTCTCAGTATATAATGCCCGGTACGGTAAACGATCAGCTGGCATACGGAGTACGTGACCTAACCATCGCAGGCTGTGCAACGTGAGTAGTTGACCAATTGATCGCGCATCCCGAACGTTCCGGAATACGCGCCGGCGAACTGCCACATTGCCCACGCGCGATCAATCCACTTAGTGTTTGGCTAAACTGGCGGGACAGAAACGAGGTGATAAAGTACAGCAAGCTTGTTGATATCTTCCTTGCGAACAGGCCACGTTTCCGAACCATAGAGCAAAACAGAACGTACACAAGCATTATATACCCTTCCTTTCAGCGACAAAACGAACGTCATTTCGACCGCCATAGATGACGGCAGGTTGCAAGACATACTCGTTACCCATTGCTATCCTCGCTGGTGTCTTCACCAGCAATATTAGAAACTGACGAGCTAATGCTTACCCAAGTATGTAAAACTGTCCACAGTCTCAAGCGGATTACCTGCAATAAGAAAGTAGGAGTGGAAATGCCCCAGTCTTGAAGTAACACTTTGCACTTTGAAGGTGCGAAGCGCCCGAGACAGTTGTCCATAAACCCTCACCCTGCTTGCAGTGATCCCAAGGGGATTCCCTGATACTCCCTTGCAAAGAAGACAGTTCCAGAGAACGTTACGAGCAACTGAATCTAAAGCAGCCTTCGAAAACACCACGATCATTGACCGCTTGTAAGAGCGCTGATGCTCCAAGTACCGTCGCAAGGTAATCGCAGGATGATCTGTGCATTCTCGACTGCCGTAGAAACGACTCTACCATTCATGTCCTTCATGTCTTAAGTAAACCCATGTAACATTATGTCAGTGAGTAACTTGGACGCAACAAAACACTAGACTAATCCCTCTTGTGGTTGTCACGCAGACTTCGGGCTCTCCTTTTGAAGAGGGGAATTACTCTCGATACGCACCAACCACGAGGAAACTCTTCAGTCTTCCAAATCGTCTGGGGGAGTTTCGTCAGTTCTCCTGATACTCAACGCTCTCTCTTCCATCCTTGAAAAGAGAAGCAGGCAGGATGTTTGGACCAGGAGCCTTGTTAGGTTTCAGTAAACTGAGCTCCAGTACCACTTCTGCTTCCGACGGAACGCCGTCTGGAACGCAGTAACTGACCATTCGAGTCCCATTGTCCCATGGTCTGGTTGAGACAAGCTGTGTTCCTAAGCGATCATATACTATTCGTTTCTTCATTCGAATGCTTACTCTTTTGTTGATGGTGGAGAAGCGTGTGTTTTCAACCCTCTATATCGGGCAACACGCCACCAGTGGTGTGATCAGTGAAGTGGTTCAGTCATAGAACTTCTCTAGAGGTCCAAATGTGTGTTCGTTTGAGAAGACCGGGTTCGATGTTAGCAATTCCTGCCGGAACGGACTGCGATAACTTTCCAATGAAACGATTCCTAAAAACATTCCTTTAAGTCTTTCAGGTTGGCTGCTCTATTCGAAGTTTAACTAAATCGGGACTATTGGTCACATCGTTACATTAATTTCGGAAAAATTTCGACACTCCGTGACTCACTCTTTAAGTAGCTTTAATGTGCCACAACTACTTTGTCAGTTTAAGTTGAATATCTGTCGCACACGATAATTTGGTTACCAGTTCACTACTAGCGTTTATTATGTAAGAATGAAATAATTTCTGCAACCTTCAAAACAAGTGGTGTTTGCTGCCACACGATCTGTTAGATTGCATCAATACCATTGAACGAATTCCATCGGGTATCTGAAACATTACTTACTGAGTGCCTAAACATATGTGACAAACGAATCCGGAGATACTAGCTTTCAGACCATTGTTGTAAGTTTAATAGTCGACATCATCTCTGTGTTAACTCTATCATGTTGCTTTTCCCTGCAAGCATCTGCGTAATGTAGTGTTGCTTTGGCGAGCAGTTTGTTTGAATTAGCATGAGCTATGCGAACGATCATTAGATACGGCATGGTCGTTCTGTTTGTTGGATTCATTTGGAGTAACCTTAATATCACGTGATATCTCATTACAACAGTAGCTTTTACCAATTCCTTACTTGTCATATGACCATAGTAACACAACCTTAGTTAAACGAAGGTAGGATTCGGTGTAAGAACTCTGTCAATCCACCGCGAGATGTCCATACGTTATAGACAAACAGCAGTTTCATGTAAGAGTAAAGCGGCATCCAACAGGCAGGCAGTTAGTTGGATTCCTCAGTCTATGCATTCTTGAAGTTTGATAGACTGAACTCATTAGGCCACGAACTATCTGCTTTCTGGCCCCATCTTTGCGCACTAGTTGATGTCATCCAATACGCGCAAGTGCATGTTAACATTTATGGTCAAATATATGTAGACGGCTTACGTTATCCACTCTTCTGGACGCACGTTTTCATGTCTCAGAGTGAAATCGCTCTCAGAACTTCATCATGTACATTGTTTAAACTTGAGGGGTATGCCTCTGTCGCCAGCCGTGACGTAGATTGACAAATTCTGCCTTAACCTTTGAGATACCGAAACTTGTCTATTCCCTTTTGCATTTGTCATCATTAATTCAGTTTCCCAGACACATTAATCGGTCAAAGATGTATATGACGTTCTGTTCAGTTGAGTTTACTTAGTAATTACTGTTCACATATTTATTTGTATCTCCCTGAATATCCTTTCGATGTTATTTCTTCACTGGACAGTATCCACACGTATCGAGAACGCGAACTTCTACATCGAGAGACCGTAGACCAAATTACACGCGAGTGTGTCCAGTGGGAGGAGGCGTTGGCTCAGTGGCGTGCAGTATTTGCCAGTCCGTTACCTAACCCATGGGCCAGCGCACCCAGTAATCGCCTACTGTTCAACCTCGATTCCGTGGCTTCGACAAACGGGGATTCTGTCACAACTGTCTCTGGCGTGGACGGTGGCTGGCTCACAAACGTAGTTCCAGACATTCAAGACCTTTGGCATGATGATCGAGCGCGACCAGTCAAGTAAGTTTTTCGGTTTTAACTTCTCGTGCTCGGTTACATGATCGACTTGTCTTACGGGCTGTATGTCAAACTCCACCTTTCTAATTTTAGCCTGTGTGAGGTGTCCTACCGGTTGACCATATGTGAATTCGAACTGCGTTTTGCCTCATGCCTAGCAGATCTACATGCCTATTTGATCGCTCAGTTATTGGACACACAGGCCAAAGTTGTTCCCTCATCGATTGACTTGTCACCAAATCCTATACTGACCGTGTCCGATGGAAGGTTGTCTTCTGGGCCTCACATGCTACCAGATTTACTCGAGCCGCGGATACAAGTTTCTGCCTCAAATGTGAGTCTATCGTTTGTTTGTCCTTTCATTCGGATGTGTGGGGAGTAGCATTCATTAGTGTTATCTGCCTGTGACCTACTGTTGCTTATACTTGGCTCTTATCGCACTTGAGTGGGGTGTATCCGGATGTTTTTTCAATTTACATGTTTAAGGTTTTCTACAACCTGCCAATTATCAATTGGTGCGGAATATCTTCTTGTGTCATCCATTAGCAGGTTTTTTTCTAGCTCGTCGGACACTTTTCCTCACATGCAGAGACTGCGAAAGCTCTATTCTAATGACAGTAACATTCAGATTGCACTGCAGTTGTCTCCCATTCGCGCATGACCCCGTGTCTCTAGCTGCCGCCTATGATGCTGGTCTCAGTCTGCGTCGTGCAGGATCGTGAGGCCTTTCTCGAATGGCTGTCTAAAGATGAAAACGAGTGTGTTAAGATTTTTGGAAGTACATTCTCGGTGAAACGTAGTCTTGGATAGTTAGCATTACTCAACTGACTGAGACCTGGTAAGATAAAAACACGGCTGTCATTATTGTTCGTCTGTGCGTCTGTTACCTAACGTTGTTTACTTTTCAGCATATTGACTTTCATGTGAACATACATTTCCCTGACGGTTTTGCATGGCTGAGTGATATACCACAAATATCATACATAGCTGAACGAAAAAAATGAACAACGCAATGTGTGTACATCTGCCATGAGAAGAACAGTGCTTTGAATGTCTTATTTTAACACCGAGTTGGTCCATTCTTGTGGATGATTAATGCACTAGTTGTCTTTCGCATTTTGTTGACAAGTTGCACAGTGTGCTCCAGTTTTTTACTCTCATGTCTTTGAAAGCATCAGCCTCATCAGTGAAAGCGTATGCCGTTATGCAGTCGTTGGAGTCGATCGATCTCGACACCAAGAGTATTCCATCGGATCGAAGTTAAGTGATCGAGTAGACCAAAGTGGACGCTCATTGCTGTGAGAAAATTTGTATGTCCGTGAAAGGTTACATCGGTGGTTTGCGGCTCTATCCGTTTGACATATGTCGTCATCTAGTCTGACCACTTTAGGGGTATTTGTCCTTATAATCAAAACCGTTGACGATATTATCAGGGAAGATTAGTTCACTCCTTCTAATTGGCTGATTCGTGGGCTAAATCATCCTCATCTATTGTGGAGGCGCTCTTGCCGTCATTGAATCACTTACCCTAAAATCTACACACGCCTCCTGTTCCATGAAACTTTCTGAGATGAAGCCGATGTTTGTCTATCCCTATTCCACTCCTGTCCGTCACCAAACTGTCGATGTGTGTCGGTCAGCTTTCCAGTCTCGATGAGACCATGTTAAGATGAATGAACTGTTTGAGGTCATGCACAAGGTTGGAAGGAAAATAGTAGCAGAATGAATGATCGTTAATCATGGAAGGTCACGCGAACAGTGGCTGCCGTGATGTCATGGCAACAAGAATCAACGCCAGCAAATTGCCTTATTTACTCTGAACATCTGGGTATTCCTCCGGTGCACGTGAAAGTATAAAAAAAATTGGTCTAGGGCAATGCACCTACATACCTGTTTGTCCCATCCCGACTGAACGTTACAAACAACCGTTGATTTTTTGTCCGACGGTAGGTGCGCGCCTCATTCCTTCTAATGTTTTTCGCTATGGTAACTGCTGACTCCCAATGTACAAATTTAGTTGTGCGTTCGAGCCTGGTTAACCACAAGTCTCCCGCTGTCTACGTTTATAGAGTTTGACAATGTTGATTACCCTACACACATTGCGAAGTGTCATGCGTTTTGCACCATAAAAGAAACAGTGAAATGTCTGTCAATGTTTACCAATGTTCGCTTTGTGAATATGATTCCTTTCGGCTATATCGTTGAACAGACGCAGCAGTATTCTAAAACGTGACCAGGCTTTTCGACCTTCCTCAACTACATCCTCAATTAATATGCTTCCTGATAGAATGGTATACTTTTGTTTGGTGACTGGTATGGACAAAGCATGACTGTGTAGGTACACACGCACAGATGATACAGACTTAACACAAATGATGAAGTTTGCCGTGAGAAAATGTTTATCTTTATAGATTGCTAACGTGTAGCCACCAATGGGCAGATAGAACATTCATCTGTCTGTTGGACTTCATACTGTTAACAGAAATACGCCTTATTCTGCTGTACGAAACAGAGGCCTTGTTGTTGTACGTGGACTATGCACAATATCCGTCGACAATCCGTGCTTGCGCTTAACTATTCTGATGACACGCGTCATATACTTGATAGTCGAGGTTGGATTAGACAAACCATTCTCCCATCTTCACTGGTTGCGGTGGTTGTACCGTGTATTGAGTGCGTTGACAGAATGTTTGGTTTTGCGAGCATTGCTGGCCGAAGGAGAGCAACTCTGGAGCAAAGGTCCTGGTGAAGAGAATCATAGGTGATAACGCGCAAAGGAAGCAGGACTCAATGAGAGAAATACGGTTCTGTTATGGCATTTGTTACCTGTAACCGTTGGCGTTCGTCTTAATCCTAAGTATTTTTTCACCTATGTCACCGTCTCCCTTTTGTTCTTCATCATTTAGTTTGTTCGTTTTCATTTTTGCCTTTCTGTTGTACGTGGTGTTATAAGGGAAAGTCGACTTTACGATCAAGCGACTTCTTTTGTAAAAGAGATTTTGAAGGATATACTAAGTTTCAACGTTGTTTTTTGATTACCTCTTGTTTTAAACTTTAAATTCGACATTAAAATGAGAAAATAAACAAAGGATAGGGATTTCCACAGCCACATTAGTGAAGAGTGAAAAAGTGGTAATGGAATTGACACAATCTTGTGATGCGGTGTGCTGTGGATGATGTTGAGACATACATTGACGTGCAAAGCGAATAACGGTAAAAGGGAAAGGGGACTATAGCGGCAGACAGCTAAAAGCTCGAATGTGTGCGCCTGACTGTGTACCTCCATCACATGTATCCATGGTAAAGCGAATTTGATAATATTTATTCAGAAATAATTACCGTAAACCGAAACCAATCTACGAGATATAGCTTCACTTTTATTGGTCGCTTTGATTCCCTTTTAGGACAGTGATTAATTTTTATTCTTGGTTCGGCTGCTGTCTTCGTGGTCCAGTTCAAACATTGAGTCGACTTAACGCACGTATATAGGAACCCGGTCGATCTGTTTGAATTGCGCAACCACACCCGCGGCATTCATACCTGTTTGCACTATCATCGTTCTCTTACGAATTATTTTTCACTTCCATTTTAGGTAGCAGTAGACTGTGTAACTGTATAACAATTAAGGCAGAACATTGCCCCACAAGGAAGCAACTATTTTGCGACGTGCCAGTAACCGATAGTTTGATGTGATTATACCGATACAGGTTGTCTTAAATGAGTAAACGCAGGGGTGTTTTGTTTGCTGAGTGCAAAACAAAAATAAGACAAAAGTTTAGTGAGGGGGGACTTTTTGGAGTTCACAGATAGGGATACATTGAAACATCATCAACATCCGCAATCTCAGCGAAGGCATAAATAAACGAAAGGTATGATAAATGTGTCACTGTTAAATCTCAGCCGTATCTGTTTGACAAAGAATGGAACCTTATGAGTCTTGCGCCAACTCAGTTACTCAACAACACTCGACCACCATTCAAAACAGCCGGGGAGTTGAGCTCGATCGCCGTTACTTCTCCTTCATGACAATATTCAGCGTATATCAGATTTAATGAATACATGACAACCAACGCTGGATCATTCTGTGCTTATTGTTAGTTGGAAACAGGTGATCCCTTCTTTCGAACTATGATCGATCTATCCTTTGGATAGGCACCGAACCAATCATCTATTTCCAGGTAGAGTTCGTAAACAGATATTCCAGTCGGTATTCTACCAAAAGATGTATGAATGATTGCCTTGATGCAATCAAATGAAGTTCCTGAATGACAAACTGAGTTTATTATATGGACGTCATACGGCAGATTGTAACGGTTTGATGTATAAGGTGAACACTGGACGGAATAGTTATACATTCATGTTATGTAACTGTTTGCTCGTGAGTTTATCTGTCCGCATTGTGGCAACCTGTAACTAGTTTATCACGCAGTACTGTTTGTGGTTACTTATCTAACTCGAGCTTGTGTAATCTGTGTATTGAGCCCCGTCTCGTTTTGACTGTCAGTGTTTGTCATTTGACTGCGATTCTGCTACTCCCTGGTTTACCTCCTTATAGACTTCCAAGCCCACCTCGTCCGCGAACTCGGAAGCAGCGATCTCAACCTCGGACAATCCATGCACCATCGTTGGCTGGACCCCATTCGTGTTCCTAGCATCATCCAGCTGCCTAGTATGTACGCTTCGACCGAGTCTATGGTACCCAGTCGTTTGGGCGGGAATCGCATTTGGCACAGTTTTCGGCATTCTGTTTCACGTTTCCGCTCACAATTCACTCGTGGTGGTCCGCTTCGGGCCTCTACTGGGGCCGGGCCCACATCTTCGGTCAGTGCTATTGTTCAGCCTCTGCCTCCGCGACCTCATCCACAACCGGTGCCGATCACCATTGATGCCGGGTGACATTGTAATTCCGACGATGAGTCGCATCGGCCTTCTTCTCACTAAGTACCGTAACGACAAGCGCCTCCTTCTCGTCACTCACGACCTACAGATTGTACACCGCCTTTCAAGGTCCCCATCTTCACCGACGTCCAGATCCAGCTTCTGTAAGTTTGCGACTAATTCTACTCAACCATCTTATACCACGAACCCTTTCTACTTTGATAGGGTTGCGGTGGTTTTAGGTTGTCTACACCCCGTTGGTAGGGATGCATTACGTTACGTTATAAATTCCTGTTTCTGTTAATCTTACTTTTTCACTGCTGCATGGAACAATGAGGACGTACTCGCGAGTTTGAATTCTTGTCCTAGGTTGCGCCTACGTGACTTATATACTATCCGTGAAATAAAACGTTAAAGTGACCACGTTCAATAACGTGAATGCTATCGTAGTTTTATCAATGCCGAATTTGCACACATTGTAACTGGGTTGTTTGTTTGCAAAATGTAAACACTTCTATGTTGGATGTTTAATTTTAGACGGTAGTCTATAAGACTTTAGTTCCATTTTCTCCCTCGTTTACTCCTCAGTCTAAGGCGCGATTTTATTGTTTATCCGGAAGTTAGACATAGGTCTGCGCCTTTATTGTTGTTGATACACATACACACATGAAGGACTGTCGTTTCGGCTACAAAGTTACCGTAACTTGAGCCATCATTGGTTACACTGTTGAGGTATGGAAGCAGGAATGAGGGAAATGAGACCAAAATCGAAAACCAGCAATCATGTCAGTGTAAGCGTTTCTTGACTGCCGTGTGCTGCCGTGATGGATATAACTTCCTTAACCAGCGATTTGAGCGATCACGAAATCTCCAACCAGGAAAACCAGATCTCTACACACTACTTAATGGAGCAGGGGGGTTGCTGATAGTGATCATATTCTTATTCGCAGCAGACTGATGGACTGTATCGTTATCCTGCAATGCGGTGCTTGATACGTATCGCCGCCCTGAAGTATCATCTGATTACGTTCTAACAAAGATTGAACCGTTTACACACAGTACTCTTTGTGTGACCCATTCATGCACGTTTGTCACTCATGCCATCGTTTCCCAAGCCCTATATCCACGGATGATGGATTATTTTCCGAGAATCAGCTGGCAGGGTGAACGTCTAATTTGTCCGGTGTTTAACTTTTATTGATTCGTTCCAAGTAACGCCACCAAGTCATGTCAAAGATTCTTGACCTGATTCTACTGTAGAAGATGTAGTCTAAATTCATTAAGTACCTTGGAATGAAAGTCTTATCAGGGTAAACAGTTTATTTTACCTCATTCATAATATATTTTCACGTACAGTATGCATATCGTAATTACTCCGCCATACTTTGCTCGAAACTCTGATCCTTAATCTGCTGCGTTTTTCTTTCTCGCGTTCCGTGTGTTGACTCGTTTTCTTGCAGCCGATCCGTGTGCCACCCCCATGTATCCCACTCGTCGTCCTTTGCGGCGATCCTCAGTGGATTCCACTGCGAGCGAAACTGTCGCAACCATCACTGTAAGTTTCATCCACATGCTTGCTTTCTTTCGGCTTGTCGTCACTTGGAAAACTTCCGAAGTGACACATCCGGCTGTCTGCGCTTTCCTTGGTGGGGCGTTTATCGCATAGTCAGCTGCTGTATTCATCATGTTGAACGTCGGACAAATTGAATTCGTCCTTAACCGCCCAAACCTTAATTGTTTAAAGTTTTTTGGAAACGTTTTCCGGCTAAACTGTGAGCTTGACTTCAGATCACATCAAGTGAATTTTGACAATACTACATCCCATGTTTAATGAAAGCGGGCACTGTTGTTTTATGTTCATATTCTGAAAACATAACATCGGCCTGTACTTTTGTCTAGCTTCCCCGATGGTTACTATCGTCAAAAAGTTGCGTTGCTCTCTCTGCCTAGGTCTCGCCCACAGTTGACGGCGTTGGTCGTTCGTTAGCTAACTCGTTGATGTAGAAACTATAAACACAACTATACTCTAATCTCCATTGTTGGTCCTAACTGTGTCTGTTCTCCACATTATTACTACATGTGGCACGTGGTCGCCACCACCTTAACACAATAAATATGCACCTGTGGCCAGAATTGGGATTTATCAGTCGAATACGTCCAGTGAATGTAAATGATCGATCATCGAGTTTGTCCTCAGCCTTCAATTAATTTTGTATGGTCAATCTGTCATACATGCGTGAAATAACTCATCCCACCCTTCACATCGCTCTACGCAACTCAGTTTCAGCAGGGATCCGGCCTATCCATGTTTTGATGCACTTTTAACTGTGTGCACTGGCAGCGGTAGCAAAAAAAAGTCAATTTTGACAGACGGTTAACATGTGACTTGCAAAGAAAGGACGATATATGGTCAAACGTTGCTGCCACTCTTCTTCACCCGAATCCATGACCCCACGACTAGAGCGTCTCTTCAAGCGAATGTGGTTGAGCGTTCACATATGATAATTCAGTCGTGCCTAATGTGAGGTCAATGGCGCAGTGGTCAACACGGTTGCCTCATGAAAGCGTGGCCGGAGTTCTAGTCCCGGTTGTCTCAGGGATTGCATTACTGACGTACTCTGACAGAATTTAAAACGGGCTATAGTGCTTTTTCTTTCTTAAGAGACTATCTGAAAGGTCTTTCGAGATGCGGAAACTGCACTCAGTTGTGTGTTGTTAGTCGAAATTTCTGCCTACTCACCAGTAATATTTAACTCTTCACGTGAAGACCGCTTTTTGTGGATAACACGTTATGAAAAGCCTGCTAGTTCAAAACGTTTCCCTGGGAGCGGCCGATCTAAGGCAACCACTTTCAGAGAAGACTGGTAAAGTCACATGACAATGAAATTGGATGTTTGCTTCTTGTCATACTCTGAGTGAGCTTTTTAAATCTTTGACATCCATGCACGCAATTTGGTGGTATTTAACATGTGCTAGGGTTTTGATTCAACCATGTCATTCGTGCAATCCTTCTGGCTTTTGGAACTGCCATCCTTTTCCAAACGTGTTTTTCGTATACGTGCGGTCTCTTCATCAAGGGTTTACACATGATGTGTCCCCTTCCCGCTCTTTCCTGAACGCAAAGGGTGAATAATTTGCCGAAGTTGATTGCGTTTGGACATCATCTTTACTAGAACAACCTGAAAGTGCACCGAAAAGCAGACACGCTTCTTAACCTTTTTGAACAAGAGTTACGTGGGCACGGCAGAAAGCCACAGTGTGGGTTGAGCGACTTTATGCGTGCGTAATTGACTGACCATGTCAACTCTGAAAGGACTCGATGGGATCGATCATTTGCATTCTTAACCCATGTTCCTTATTTGGTGCGTGACTTCGAAGGAGATATTTTTAGTCTCAGGTATAAATGGAAGGTTCTATGACCACGTCTTGAGCATTCTTGTCGAACATATATTTTAGTGAGTTTCCTAGTGATTTTATGATCTGAATTCGAACCCCATCCGCCTTTGTAGCTGTGACGGCGAGTTTTATTTGTCTGTAGCGTAGTCCCTCATTTCTCCATTGCGCGCTTGTCCTTTAGAGATATACACTCTTGGTCAAGCAGATACTCAAGATTATTTGCGGCCTTCAGCCCACTTGCGTCAGTAATGTATGTAGAGCTCATTTTTCTCGCTAAGACTTGTTGCGTTGGCACACTCATACACGGGCTGAATATCCACATTCATTGAGTGAAGTGGACAATTTTTTGTCGATTGTCATTGTTTTCTTCGCTTACTTGACCTTCGGTGAACTTGGATCATCCACATGGATGATTGTTTTTCCAAAGTACACCAAAACATACAGCAAAAAACGGATACTGCCACCTGTCACATTTTCTCCATGGTCAACCGGAGATTGCTGCCAACAACAAACCTTGTTGGTATAGCGGTATTCTCATATGTAAAACGTTGACATTGTGAAACATTCACATACGTGAATTAGTTGAAACTGCCTTCAGCATCAGCTAGACTAGTGAGTACGGGTAAATATGGTAAAGCCAGTTTTGTTAACTCGGGACAATGATCAAAATCTGTATATCAGTACATCAACCGTTCACCTGTAGTGTGATCTTCTGTAAAACAGCATTTTCACATTTAGCAACATTATTGTTAGAAAGACGGCAAATGTCTTCTTCGGAATGTGTTTTAGCTTGATGAGTATCAAACTTTCGACTTGATCTCACATCCTTTAAGCCTTGTTGACGAGCTGATTCAAATGTTTACCCTTGCATACGTTTGCTGGTACTACTTTGAGCAGCCTTTCGATTAGTAAACTTGGGGCTCTTGGAGTTCCGATTTTTCTCTTGGCTACACACACACATTTTGTTTACTACACAACGTGATGAAGTTTCCAGTTGATGACTAAGCACCCCATTATAAATGCGGTCTAACGTTATCTTATTCGAAACACAGAAAGGTTTTCAATCGTCAGCTTCGAGAGTTCCTGTGCGTTACTGCTTACCTTAGTGTGCACAACTTCATGTATGCCTTAAGACTAAATCAAACAAGTATTTTGAGAGTGGATTAGATGAGAGTTGGCTCACATTGAAGTCTTAACAATTGAATGCTCTACCTGTGGCATTCATGTTTACTGTACAATCGTTTTCTTTTATGTGACACTAGTTATTCATCGACTGATCGCTTATAGTTCATGCCAGCGTCCAAATTTCATTGACTCGTATTATTCAGCACATTTCTGTCAGGCTGGGCATGCAGCTAGACGACGAGGAAACACTCTGGTGATCGATATAGAAGGTGGGTTGATGAGTCATTATTTTATCTCAGGAAGTTCTGCGATGAACGGTTCAATGGTTACATCAGCTCTTCAGCCGTACAAGGCAATAATGGTTCACTCTGTTTGTGGATTACTACCCGGTCAGCTGGAAGGATTGAGTCGTGTTTTCTTGGTCGCATCGTCAATGTTTTGAGCTCGAAGAACTAACTACAAAACGTTTACTGGTAGCATTGCACAGCCGTTCAAACTATCGCAGTATTGACTGCGTACTTTGGCGCGCTTGTCACCTGATCCCACTCATTTTGGTTTTTAAAAGTGTAGGTACTATCGTATCCGGGGTTGACGGTTTCGAAGGTGCGGAGCTATCAACGGACGTATAACAAAATGGCAGCACCGTAACTCTTCACCAACGGTAGACCAACTCGGTGGTGCTGCTTATGAGAACGAAAATTTCGATCTTTGACGCCGAATTCATAGTGATTGCGTTGTCAGTCCTGTTGTTCGTTCATACTCAATACTCGATATGTGACATTCAGATAAACGAGATCGTAAAAGACATGCAAGCCGGCGTGACAATCGACTGGTCGAAGAACGACCAGTTGCTCTGCTGCGTGCAAAATGGGCGTTGAAAACCGTCTGTTAGTTTTTGATAGAGGATATGTGAAAGGAGCTTGTGTGACCTGTGCTCGGGATTGCTCAGTGGTAACAATGCTGACGACGAATAAAACACAGGTGGGGCGTTTTGGAACCTAGATTGTCCCCGTCTAGGTTTAGATAATCTTATAGTACCGTACAATCCACATGGCACCTATTGTATATCGTGACAGCAGAAGCTGAACTCTTGACCTACTTTTATCTGAGGTAGTTTATTACAGGATAGCCTTCATATTGGTCCGTTGGACTACCACTCCGGATACGGTGAGTGAAACAGATCAGAGCAAAAGGGCTCCATATAAAGTAGGGTTCTCAGAACAAATATGTGTTCCGCATCACCGATTACGGTAGATTGGTTCGGTTGCGAAACATGACCCAATGAGTGTACAACACGACCACAATACAAGTGTAGCGGAACTGTATTCATTAAATTATGATCTTTATTAACCAATTAGCACGTCTTTCTCTCGATCACGCGCTCTTGTTTATGGCCTGAAATTCCACCCCACAATACACTGGAATTACCATCCAAGTATCCTCTGCATTTCGACTTGAGGTTTTTGGTCACAAATGTTGGTCTGCCATTCCTCACTCGTTAGGCCGGTTTCCTTCAGTGGGTACTCGGATCTCTCATGTTGTCCGTGACCCATCTGTTGTAGTCATTTACCATAACCAACGGCTGTTTTGAGATACTTCACTGGAATGATCGTGTCTTCAACTTGTTCACCTGTCACATTGTGTTCTAATATTTTTAACAGTAATGTTTTGTAACTGGAGAGAAGGAGAGTTCTGATTGCTG
>LOND01029273.1:29246-41948 GCA_014220965.1 Paragonimus kellicotti
GTCACTGTAGAGAACTGATTTTCTAAACTATACTAACAAATGGGCCAGTGACCACATAGATGAGGACACTTCTTCAGCTGAATAACGAATTCAACCAGTGATTTGGATATTCACAAGATTTTCATCCTAACAAACGGCTGCTGACATCCGAATTCAATGAAAAGTGTTGGTTCTTAATAGTCCTTGGTTACTTTGTTGTTTCATACACTATTCAGTAGTGTTAACGAAAAATACTGATGCGTTTAGCCCTCATTTCAGGGGCATTCCTATGAATTCGCACTAGTTTCAGAAGACAACGAAGGTCAAATCCATTACGTCTGCTTATATCCTTGTGGACATCTATAACTAAAATGTAAACACCAACTTGATTCCACAGTCCCTGGAAGCGACGTGTTTGCAATTCGTTTATCCACAAATACAGGTAGTTCACGTTTTTCCTGTTTCCCATATTTTTTGCTCACATTTTGCCGATGCCAACGGTAGCCCTAGCCATAGGTGCCACTTGTCCGGCTCAAAACTGAAAATTATTATTATTATTATTATTATTATTATTATTATCAGAAGTGGAATGTCAATTTGAATATGAATAGTCGAGTATGTTAACGCAACCGCGGACCATCCTTCTACATATCCGTCGAATCTATCAGGTTCGTCTGGAGACTGTTTTCGTCTTCGACACCAATCTTTTTAATTCCTAGACCGTGTTTCATAGAGACACCACACCTGTTCACCGGCCTATTCCCGGCTAGCGGATTCTGCTGAGAATTTCGCTTAAGAGTCTTGTTACAGACTGCGTTCACTGGTGCGCCTCTTCCATGTGTCAAACGATTGCGTGCTATGCTGCACTGTTTTTGCGTATGATAAGTTAGTCTGCATTATCTTAGGTCTGTTTGTCCGTTCGATTCGATTCATTGCGATACTGACGCTAGTAACTCCATAGCTGATTGAGTATTATGCTTTAGGGATGTTGCTTTTGCCAACTGATTTTGTGTTGTTCCTGATTGACTATTCACGCATTCCTTACAGGTGGCTCACTTTTGACCTATCTACGCAAATCAAAAAGTACTTTGACAGTGAGCGCTCTTCTGTTGATGGCTTCAGATGCTGCTAGTGGAATGGCCTACCTGGAATCAAAAAATTGTATACACCGGTAAGAAAGTGCTCTTTATCGGTTCTGCTTTTTTACTAGTGTTCCGTTAAATCTAGGTAGCCTGAATTGTGTTACGGTCACCATTCTTTCTACTTACTTGTTTGATCGCCGGAAGTCTATAGCTCGAAGGCTTTTTAGATCACAAACTGAAGTAACCACGTACCTGTCTCATTGCTTATCGTTCTACTGTGTCGTCAATGTGCGAGCGGACATTTGGTTTGTCGCTGTCAAAGCACTTCATTGTCTGTGTTCGACTACATAGTTTGGGTGATTTCTCTTGGAATACAGGATCCCTTCTAATTAAGGCGATGCGTCAAGAGGGTTTCAGCCGTGTACTGTCATTTTCTTGCAGGCTCAGCTAGCTTACTCACAACCAAGCGTTATTTTTCATCCACGGTCTTGTCGTGTATGTCTTTGCATTCTGGTGGACCTTTCTTTACGTGACTAGATATGTTATCTTCTTGCCTGTTTTCCCACTTCAGCGATCTGGCTGCCCGCAATTGTTTAGTCACAGAAACTGGTCGATTGAAAATCGCGGACTTTGGTATGTCTAGAGAGGAACATATTTATGAAGTGAGTATTGCCGTTTATTTCGTATATCGATCTACTTAACTACTTATGTGCGTTCGTCATCGGTGACCATCGTTCGCCTTTACTCTGTTTTGCGCGCTTTGGATGATAGCTCTGGGCTTCGATGGTTTCAATCGCCTTCCTCGTCGTTTAGCCCAGTTACTACTGCTCAGTGTTAATAACGCTGTCGTTTGACGTCAGGGCCGAGGGTTCGAATTCCGGTCTATCCCTGCTGAGCTAGCAGACCTGATGACGTTAGACATCGCACCGCAGCGTAACGTTGAGCATTGTGATAAAAATACTCGTTCTCGTCTACCTAGTACTGTCAATTTCTACTTCTCCACCTACCCACTTTTTGTACTCAATTTTGGTTGGACTGTCCTCGAACTTCAAATTATTTTTCCATCACACAGCTCAGCGACCGTCGTGGTCAAATCCCGATCAAATGGACTGCTCCGGAAGCACTAACTACCGGGCGTTACACGATCAAATGTGACGTGTGGTCATACGGAGTGCTTTTATGGGAAATTTTCACGTTTGGAGACGTGCCCTATCGGTTCTGGTCCAATCCTCAAACACGTGAAATGGTGGAGTCAGGTAAGTGCCCACAAGCTCAAAAGTACCGGTTGAGTTGTGACGACATGGTTGAAGTCGTGTTTATTTGAAATATCTTTACTGCTTCTGTTGCGCGAGGTTGAACTGTCTGACGGCATACTTATCCTACTGGTGGTCCTTAGTAGTTCCAGATGTTCTCATAACACAAATCTTACCTTTAACCCGTTTGTCGTCTACTTTATTGAACTTTGCTGAATGTGTGTAGAGTTCACTATGAGAGTACAGGTTGCTCGGATCTCGGGTTCAATCAGTTGCCAAGTCTGCTAATGAATCTGAGGTGGTTGATCACCTGCCTGCTTTGGAGTTTTATTCAAAACTGGCAAATCAAAATACACCTCTATATACATACGTAACGTCAGTTGGGTAACATTTTGACGATTAGTCTTTTGGGGCTCAGCGTGATCTTTGGCCGACGAGCACCCACAGTGATCGTGACTACCAAAGATCAAGGTGGATTTTTACGACAGCCAACAAACCGTCCGGTAGTTTCCTTACTCGTGTTTTTACGCATATGGCTTAGTGGCGTTAACCGTTTCATAGTTCCTCTAAAAGGCCGAGATAACCTTTTGAATCCACCATGCTTCAGTGGTGCGTCCACCAAACAAGCTCTTTCCTTTGATGTCTGACCTCTGTATGAAGGTTCATATAGGAGAAATGTTCGAAATTATTTGTTCATCTATCCAAGACCTGAGTCAAAAGGATCGCACTTGTATGTCTGGTTCGTCTCTTAGGCCGGAGTCCTCGTGACACATCATCTGTGGTTGGAGACGTTGCAAAGGACGGTAGGTAAGTGGACCCAGTTTCACGAATGTATCTGTTGTTTGACGAAGTTAGTGCCATTAATGATGAGAGGGAGTGGGGTAAAGACCACAAGAAGCATATCCTGTACTGCTACCACGTACCAACTTTTTAATTGGTTATCTGTTTCCGAAGTATAATCGGCTTGAAATTACGTACTTCACTTTAGACGTCAATTATTTTTATTGTTTAATTCTCTACTCGTCCTTTTACATCCAGACATTTATTCAACACTTTCCCGACTTGATTGTGATTATTGTCCAGTAGGATTTCCATTTTTTCTGTCATGTAATCAACACATGGTATTGGTATGTTCGCCGAGCTTGGCATTTAGGTTGCAAACGTTTCATCACCAAACGAGGTGACATCATCAGTGCGTAAGTGTTTCAGCGTATAGTTTTTGACGCTGAAACACTTACGCACTGATGATGTCACCTCGTTTGGTGATGAAACGTTTGCAACCTAAATGCCAAGCTCGGCGAACATACCAATACCAAAACCATCAACCCGAGCTACGAACGACACCACCACTGTTCACAACTATCAGAAATTCACACATCCTAATTCTCATATAGCCCATTCTGTTATCACCAGTGAACAGCAAACGCTCGTCAGATGTGTTCTGTATACACTTCGACAGACCCATTCTTGTTGTTCTCTGTTCGTCTGTTTTTTCCCCCTTTCGAATACATCCTGTCCTTAAGACATCTAGCATTGTTTTCGGTAGCGGATAAAGCATAATAGTTTATTTTAAAGGTTCTTGTTTCTCAAGACAATCTCACACTACTTTACAAACCTGTGAACTATGAGACCTCTATACTCAGTCCTTAGTCTCTGATCAAACAACTTATGGAAAACGTCAATGGACTGTGGGCAGTTGTCTGTTCACCACACAAATAGACAAGGACATATGTGTCGCCGCTGAGCTTTGCCTGGGATAAATTTTGGTTTCATTCACTCCATCGCCTGTGCCCCTTCAAAAATCGGTTTTGTTCCGTAATGTTGTGCACATGGGCGCTTGACAAAAGTTTCGATCTCTGGTGTCCTCGAGTGATCTACGAGAGGTGTGTATCAGTCTTCATGTTCTTATCACATACCTCTGTTCTGACAAATCGGCCGGTTTATGGTTGCGTTCCCTGATGGCAACCAATTTCCCCATATCTCTCTCACTTCCGGAGACATTTCCTTCTGCTACCGTTTCATTTTCTTATGCCCATGTGCCCACAGGCTATCGTCTTCCAGCCCCGGAAAACATGCCTCCACTTATCTGCACTCAGATGAATCGTTGTTGGCTTGCCGATCCACAAAGTCGTCCAACTTTTGCTGAACTGGCTCGCATTCTGCATGTGCCGACCACTTCCGATATGTGGACCAAATCGGGCACTTTATCCAGACCGCCGATCGTTGTCCGCGAATCCGACGATGAGTTGTCGCGTAAAATGATTCGCACGGCAATCGCTGTGAAAGATAAGCGAACTCGAGATATCTGATTGCGTGCAATTCCTTGTGCTCTCTGCAGATGCTCCCTTGATCGCAATACTAAAGCGCCGTGCTTGCAGATCTGGGGTTATCGGTATTCTCTCAACGTCTCAGTCGTTCGGTATCGGAAGCCCTACTTGCCAGATGGAATTTTATATGGTTGCTGTGTTACTTTGTTCACTCCGGTGGATTCGCTATGTGGAGTGCACACGCACAAACCCACGTTATTTACACAAGCGTTTTTCTAAATATCTCTTTTTCTATTATTTATATTGTATTCTCGTTTACCTTAACGACTGCATCCCACTGCGTTTGTTTTTGTTTTCTTTCTCTACAGTTTATGGCTGTGATAGGGAACGTTCTTGGGGATTTGCTCGTCCCTCAACATCACTCCCGTCCCGAATGCTATGCAATAAATTCGTTTTTATTCCAGCTACTTGTTTTCTACAAAGTCGGTTTTCCACCGAGTCATGTCTGCGTACGTGGCTTACTTAGTCTGTGACCATCAGCTTCAAGTAGGTGGTGGTGGCTAACCGGGTTGTTTGCTGTGGTTTTCCGTATATTAAGAACAATTATTGGAGAGAATTAATGGAGGCCGCTATCTTGATGATGGCATCTTTGTACCCTCATTCGTTATTGTGTTGATTGTGTTTAGACAATGTTTTCTGTTTCATTTCCGGTTTTAAGAGGTTTTTATCATTGCACTGCAATTGGATATCGCTGCCGACCACTATTGTGTATTGCAATCGATATTGTCGATCGTCATGAGCAACCGAGTTATAACTTGAAACATTGAGTCCCTTTTAAACGAGTCATAACTGTTTCGCGCTTCACTTTTACAGAGACATAATAAACCATAGTGGCTGTTGCTAGCTGTTTATGAGGCCCGTTTGTCTTTTCTGCAGCTATTTTGGTCTATACCAAACATTAGGTGACTAAAAACAGAAAATGCAAAATCCACAAGATCTTCCTTGCGAACATACTTATTCCCAGTACCCGAGTTCTGTCAGTGTATTGATCGCCATCCCAATGCATCAACTATCGGTCTACAGGGTTACTGGAAGTCGTAGTAAACAAGAGTCCGGTTCGTGTGATGACGCGATGTTAACTGAGTTATTTCAAAAGAGATCTATCGGTATGCTACTATGCCTAATGACCACTGTATGGTTACCTCCTTTGCACCATGGTATTTACACTTGGTATTTTCATCCCCAGGATCCTGAAAATATGCTGCTTGCTTGCCGTACAGTCGTTTTCTGTCACTGTGTTTATAATACGTTTGTTTCATTCACCCAAAATGTGCACGAAATTTCAACAGTTTGCTTAGTTATAAGATTAAGTTACATAACAGTTAGTTTTGTGTGTAACTGCATAGTAATCTTTCAACCAAGTTAACAACCCAGCCTTTAGATTTATCAAGTGAACATCCAGGAGTGTATGGGAAAACTGCGGTTTTTGTGTAGATTCACAACAGTGTAGCTAATTGTGCATTCCACACTCAACAAAACAGTAATTGAAAGGATTTGTACTTCTTCATCTACACGCAGGTGTTTCTGCCGTTCATGGTTCCATATCGGTAACACTTCGAAGATTGGGCTGCTGGTTCTCATAAACCTTTACAGGAGTTATTGACCTTTTACAAACAGACTTGTTAGCACGATTAAACCACAATATACCGTGTGAGAAAAAATGAAAATATATGCGGAACGCACAGCTAATTTCTGGAAAGTTGACCGGTTTCACATAAGAAAAGGTCTGAGTGCAAAAACTGTGATTAAAGATTATTGATATCCAACTTATATCAAATGTAGATTGAACATCACCCACAATTGATCGCAGCTGTCGCATTCCCATAGACTTTCCAGTCGGCCCCTTTCGAAAAGAAGCACTAGACTCGAGTTTCGCTCTCATTTGAGCTCGTCAGTAGTGCATATCCTTGCCACGGCCGGGACTAGAACTCCGGCCACGCTTTCATGAGGCAACCGTGTTGACCACTGCGCCATTGACCTCACATTAGGCACGACCGAATTATCATATGTGAACGCTCAACCACTTTCGCTTGTGATCAGGTTGCCCGATCGCCTCGAGAGGAGACAGTTACTGTCTGTTAACTCCAATCGATGACCCCTCGACTAGGACTTCTCTCCAAGTTGAAATCACAGAAATCATTAACTTGTTGAGCGGTATTTTGATTACTGATGGTTACATCCAGTACTTCTGAGTATTCAGAACATTGCTGCACAAACCTATTAGATTATCTGGCTTCAAACTGACTGATTTGTCATGATCTTCGTGATAACCGTATGGCCAGTGTTTCTCTACTCGAAGCGGTCGGCTTACTTGAGGGTTACTTACAGGTGAATATGCCTGAACGTCTGGATATGATAATTTAGTCGTATACAATGTGAAGTCATTGGTGCAGTGGTCGATATGATTGCTGCCTGAAAACGTACTGGAATTCAAACATAGGCGGTGAAAGTGGTGTGCACTGCTGATCGACCCTGACAAGAGTGAACCACGTGTTTAGGATGTTCAAAAGCTATTAGTTCTGAACCCTGGATAGCTATTTATCTGATAATTATTAAGTAACCTTATGGTGTTCTCTTCTACATTCGAGATTTATGCTGTCCTCCGTATTTTGGACGTATTTGTGACGCCTGGTTATTTGGTACTGATGAGGCCATACAGAATACTTGCATGAGACATGTAAACGTTTCAAATACATTCAAAAGACCAGTTGGGTACTTTTCATTGGAATGTGTGGAGCAATGGGGACAAAGGCTACGACTCTATCAGCCTAGATATACATCTCCAACGCTCACATTGCACGACCTAATCTGATCGCGTGCCATTTGATGCGATAGGCATCGAAGTACAAAAATGTATATTTTATTCATTATGTCTGCACACGTATCAAATTTCATAATCTCAGTGCTTCCGTTTTCAACGGCCACCTACATGGTTTTTCAAGGCGTGCCACCGTCCAATTCCCCAAGTGTATGCTAGCCTTAAATAACCAAACTGGTGCGCAATTTTCTGAACCTCTTCAGGGTAGAGGGATGACTCGCAACGGTAAATTTCAATTCCACGATGGTAATGATGGTTTGAAACGTCCGTTGCGTTTGCGGATGAAGGTCTGGCTCTCACTTATTTGTGAGTGAGGAGCTGGAAATGTCATGCAACTTACTTCGTGTTTAGACTCGTGTGTGCAGACTGACTTGTCCATATTGAAACGGAACTGGTTCAAGAAAACAACAGTTCCGTTGTTTCCAAATGGAATTGAGAAGAGTTTATCCTTCAGTTAGCAGATCAAGGCAACATGCCATCTAGACAATTGGCCCGTGATGGATATTTTGTACGAATTTGGTCGCGGCGCTAGTGTTTCAGAGAAGAAGAAAAATAGTATTGGCGACTTTTTGTTCATAGAGCGACTGTGTTTCGATGGTTTTCGAAAATTAACTATCAACTTTCCAACATTCCGGATGCTTCCAACAAGGGACATTTCAAGATTGTCACTGGTGTCGTCAAGGCAACGCTTGTAAATGGCTCAATATTCATCTACTGCTAGGTTCGGCAACTTGGTTGGCACTGACCTTGAGATATTTGCACACGTCTTCCTTGGGCTCAGTAAGAGAGTTGACCGATGAGTCTATCGTGGTTTGTTTGATGGTGAAGAACGATACCACGTGGATTTTTTTCCCTTGGGTTTTGGCGAGAATAAGTCCAGCACATTCTTTCGATTCGCGACGGACGATGGAATCTGGGTGCACATGTATAATCAATTTACGGAACTTAGAATTGTAGAAGTTAAAATGTTGCCAAACTTGGTGTCTGTTTGTATTGAAAGCTACCGTATTCTTATGCCTCAGCCCAAAACAGGGCTGCTTTACTGGACGCAGCTGTTCAACGAGCTCGCGTGCAATTCAGAATTTACGACAGATTTCTTAACCAGTACTGGACTCATTTTGGTCGAGCGCGCCCTTTCGCCTTGCCTTACGTCGTTTTTTAAAAGCGACAGAGAAATCGTACGGAAATCCTGTCCACACTTCGAATTTGATAGGCCCCGAGGAGTATGATTTTGAACAGTTTTACTATCTGGGTTTGAAGTCTTAAAAATCTGATTCAGATTGTCGGAAACCATTTCTTTCTCGTGAATCATTTGTTCAACTGAACAGATGATTAATGAGAGTGAAATTTCAAACTTTTTCAAGTTTTTAAACACTAAGATTCGAAGGAGTTTCTCCACTTTTTATGCTCAAGTTAAAAACGAATCACGACGCCTGGAAACATTTATTACAAGTTTCGCGCACTCAGTGAAACACTGATCTAGTTGAATGTATTTCAATTATTTTCTGTTGCAAACTCTCCTACTGCATGCTTAACTGCAGTCATTTTTGTAGACCGTTTTGGTTTGTCACGCGAGGCGAACCAACGGGTCTCCTCCAGCGAGTATTTATATTCAGCTCTGGTTCTGACATGGACTGACTTGCTTCTGTCACATCGTGTGAGGCAGCTTTTCCGTATGTATAAAGCATGTGACAGACCGAGACAATACAATTGATTTGGGCGCGTACTAGTTTGCAGACACCAAACTAGTGAACGCTTCGGTCCAGAAGCTTGGCGCGATGTGGTTCCATGCTGGGGGATTCGACGGTCAGGATGCATTGTTTATTTCTTGCTGAGTTTAATGTTTGATCCGTCACCGCTAGTTGAGGTCGTGCCACTATTTTAGGGGAAGAGCGGCGTGCTAACCGATTGAAGTTATCGCTTTGGAAAATTTCCATATTGTTCCTGCAGAAAATCTTCCAACAAAGCTGGTAGTGAAGACCTTTAGAGTGCTCACAATTAGGTTCAGGTTCCAAGACGTTGCACAAGTACTGTGATTTTATAAGTGCATGCAAAAGTAGGGCTGTCCTTTGCGTGTGTTCCTGTCTCTGTGTTGATTGATGAACATTTTAATTTTGACGATTAGTAAGTGGAACGAAGAAGTTAACAGCGAGAAATCGAAGAAAGTTCGAAAAAAGTAGCGGGCGTTCGCTAATGTTTACATCAACGTCGAAGAGTAGTTTTAATATGTATGTACAGTTAGTGGTCTGTGAAAGTGGGTTTAGAAGGTGATCAGGAACTTGTATCAGGGATAGTTTCTCAGGTGTACGTCCTATAGAATAGAATTTTACACATCTCAATCGATTTACCTGTGACCATTATACTGAGGAGTGATCACTCAAGTTGTTGGTTAGAAGCCCTGTCCGAGATGGAATTCATCTACGTGCCTCCAGCTGTAATATTTATTTTCAGTCTTGTTCCAGTCCACTTTTATTCAAGGTGGTATTCAGTACAGTCTTGATGAACATTTGGTACGAATTTGTAATTGTTCACGTTAAACGGCAGACTAGTTTCGAGCCGTTGAACCAGACAGTTCATTAGATCCTGTAAAGTTTTCACATTTTTCGGACAAAATATAAGCCCTCCGGAACGGCATAGAACAGCGAATGTGATTTCACAGTGATCCGTGTTTCAACGGTATGTAGAATTCACATCATTGAAACATCATGGATGAAAAAGAACCAGTATGATAACCTTCCTTGCACTTTGACTTTGAACCTGCGGCCCTAGTAGACGATTATTTTGCCGTCTGAATAATGGTTCACCACCTTCGGTTTTCATTTAGCGAGATGACGTGATCAACATTATCAAGAGCTCTGAACAAAATTCAGATAGATTTCATCGTCGGGTACTTAGTTTAAAGGTCACGAACAATCAGCGGATTCACGATACAGGAGTATATTTCACGGTATCCATGCTACGTCTTAGTAACGGGCTTATGATCATCTAACTCAGCTCTGATAGAGTCATTCAGTGAACATTCTAATATCTTGGAGACCATTGAAGATACAGTTACTGGTAGGTATTTTGCTAGGTCTTTGGTGCACACTTTCAAGCCTTCCTATATACAGTCCATTGACGAGACTGATTCGAAAACTTCTGTCAATTTCTTGGTAGTAAAATTTCTCACGACGATCTGTACTGTCGACCCCTGACCTAGTAATGTGCGTGCCAGTAGTAGTGCCACTAGTAGTGATAATAGTTCGGTGTAACTTGGGACAATGTGGCCTGGGACATTTTCTATGTTTATTTCTTTAGAAGTCCCCTGTGATGCTCACGTTTGCACATTTCATACTGTTCACCCGGATTACTAGGGGTTTTCATACCCGTTTTGATAACTTCAAAAGTGGTTCGAAATTACTAAATTTTAATGTTACTTTTGGTGTGATTTCGCCGTTGACTTCGCCTACAATTTCCAAACTAGATCCTGCTGCTCAAAGAACCGGTCCTTTCTGAACACACCCACGGCATGTTTGTGCCGTTTAGCCTTTTCTTCACTGTAGATCCATTTTTTTCATTTATGGGCCTCTTGAGGAACCGTTGCTGAATCGTAATGAAGTGAATAGGGTAAATAACGTTGGCTAAAGGTAAATTACGGTCGCCCTTCGTTAAATGGAGATGGCCAGTGACATTCCGTTACCTTGATCCAGTTCACCAGTAACGATAGAAGACATACGTCGCGAGATGTTAACATTTCGTTTACTCTCTTCAGTCACGAACGTAAAACATTAGAATATATAGGACATGCGGATAGCAACAACAATAGAAACAATCAACGATTGGGTTTACATGAAACAAGGACTGTTATCAGTTCCAGGGCAGACAAACTGCGTGAGTCAACAGTTTATGCACACACAGGACCGGACGGCGAGTATTGATTAACATTGCCTCGGAGACAGCAAGCAATTTCGGCTACCCATTATGCAATAATACTTGAAATGAGCTGGCTGGGTCAGAAAACGTGACCTGTTTCTGTTGTAACCCTCCTTCTGATATTAATTAACACGGAAATCTCGATCCCGAAAAATTATCGCAACTGTCCCGTGATCTGCTCCCAAGACAAGCCAAAAGACGCGTGCAAATAGCAAGCTTTGTTCCGTCCCGAGTACGTGTCACATGGCGAATAAGATCAAAGTATTTATAGGGTTGTAGTGACCAGAAGCACTGCCGAAACATCAAAGAGAACCGTTACGAAAAAAAAAATAGTTAGGGCCACTAATGAGCATAGCGGAATAAGAGTCGGACGGGTAGAAAAAAGACTAACCAAAGTCACCGCTCGACCGCCCTGAACAGTTCCGCTAAGTCGGGTTGAGCCCATCGTTTTTTTCTTTCTCAGGACGGAGGCGGTTTTTGGACGGAAAAATATGAGCGCCCTAACAGTTGCCATGGTGGCTTTTGCAACGGATGAGATCGGATGTCGTCTCAATCACTCTGTTGCCATTGCCTGTTGCATCATCGCGTGCACCAATCCCTTGGGTATTCTTTGCCGTATGCACCGATCAGTTGTGCCGACAGAGTCGTCACCGCAACTGAATGTGAACTGATAGATTACAGGTGAGACAAGACATTTCGGTAGGCCACGTTTATAAACAAGCTGAGGGACAGTCTTAGTTATGTTAGAGCAAACTGTGATTTTCGACATACGTCAGTTGTGATATGGTTGCCTTTGAGAGGCAGGTTCAGAAAGACCAGCATCTTAGTAACCGTACACACGGCAGTCCTGATCAGTCATTTCTGGCTGTGAATATCGATGAACTTCTCAGGATATCCTTTCTTCAATCCCTTCCTCTCCTTGAAAGCAGTCATCGGTGTAGATCTGCCCGGCACTATGAAACAGGATTTGCACCAGACTTCTTTTGTAAGTAATTGACGCAAAAGAAGGACACTACAAATATTGATCGCCCTATGTGGCTTTGCGGTGCATTCAGCGTTGCGGTGAGTCATCCGGCTGTCTATTGAGCGAAAGGTCTAGAAGAGATATACTGCTATTTGTTTCCCCTTCATGAGAATCCGAAAGATTAAGATGAATGGAATTAAAAAGGTCTAACAGTAATACAAAATGAATATTAGTAGTAAAAATCAAAATATCATCTACATCGCAGATAACGTACGGAATACCGCTAGATATTTAGATATGTACTAGAGGCGAGTCTGAAATATGTTAGCAAGATCAACACAGAAACAAACAGGAGTGTTAATTGAAA